>JAQGAC010000097.1:0-48271 GCA_034696585.1 Isotomurus maculatus | reverse complement strand
AGCCTTTGTTTATTTACAAATCGTATGCAACATGAAAACAAACAGCCAAACGCGTGAGGAAAAACTCGATCATGTCGTGTTGGGCTTTCCCGCGTTTTTTTGCATAAGCTCACACGATGGATGCAACTTAGCATTGCATCGTTGTTGCATCGGCATTTGCATTATCATTGTTATGTCGGTGTTCGTTTTTGATGAGCGCACTTCTCATTTTCACGTTGTTTCCAGCAGTGCGACTTTGACATTTTGGCTCTCTTGTTTTTAAGCGCACACGAAGACGCGAGTTAAGAGGACGTAGGTTCAAGACGACGCTGAACGGGATTGACTGGGTCAGTAAGAAGTGAAGAAACAGATTGGAGCTATTGTGATAAGTGATTGTATTGCGTGGATACGGGTCCGTGTGATGTGACGTTGTCTAAGTCAGTTAAATATGTATTGCAGGGCTGTGAATGTTTTGATTGCGTTGCTGAGACGGCAGAGTTTGGAAGAAACAGACCGCGAGGAGTGTGATCTTTTGGCTTTTGCTGTTGGAAATTGGCGTGGGTGGAGTTGCAAGATGGCTAATCGACGGCTTCAGAAAGAAATGAAGGACATTATGGATAAGCCCGTGGATGGGTTTTCCGGATTGGAGATGAAGGATGATCGACTTACCGTGTGGGAAGGGTTGATTGTCCCGGTAAGAAATATTATAATGCCTGAAGATAAGTCGGACGCTATTGTGGCTTTCAAGTTCAACATTGTATTTGTTTGCATGTCTTTCTGTGTGTAGAACAAAGCTCCTTACAACTCTGGAGCGTTTCGGATCATTATCACCTTCCCGGAGAACTACCCGTTTGTACCTCCAAAGGTTGTTTTCAAGACCAAGATTTACCATCCTAATGTTGATGACAATGGAGCCGTGTGTCTTACTCTCATAAATAATGAACATTGGAAGCCTGCAACTAGGATTGCTCAGGGTAGGTGGTACATTTTCTTTTCTTGCATAAAAGTGAGTTTTAGAAGAATTAAGTTTAGTATGCTTATTTCTTAGTCGTTGAAGCTTTGATTCAACTCGTTAACAATCCCGAACCTGACCACGCTTTAAAAGCAGACATTGCGGAGATGTTTACCAAGGATAAACCCCGATTCATGAAGACTGCGGAATCAAACACGAAGAAGCACGCCGAGAAGCGACCCAAGGATAAGAAGTGAAGTTCAGCTAGAGCTACTGTAGAAATTCGAGTTTTTCATGCGTCTAGATTCTTTTGAATTATTATCTCATTCGGCTGTCAAAATTAATCTCAGGTTTTTTGAAATAATCTTACAAACGAATTGGTTGATAATCTTGAGATAAGATCTCATGAAATTTTATGCAGGGTGGATTTTGAAAGGAGTAACTGATAGTACAAATAAATAATTGAAACAGCAACAGGCAAGGATGTAACATGCAGCCTGAATTTGGATTAATACATAGAATACATACTACAGACATTACAGACAGAAAAGTAGGCTTGTCTCACTGTTTCCGTTCCTTCCTTTTCAGACAGAATGTGTTTTGGTTGCACATTCGAGAGTAATAGTGTGAGTTCTTAAATATCTATAAGGTTAGTGAACAGAACAAACTGTACCGGAATATAGATATGTAAGGAACTTCATGCCGGCCAATATGCATTGTGATACTTCTCATCATCGATGAACTAGATTCACGTAATATTTAAGCTGAGTAGGCAGTATGGCAAGCCCAGTGTAAACTTCAGGAGGGAGCAAGTCTCCCAGTCGAGAAACCCCACTAAAATTGATCGAATGAGAGACCAAAAGGTGAAACTTTTGTACACCAGAGTGTAAGGGCTTTGCCAGATGTTCAGTATATTCTAAAGTTATCTGGGATCATAGGTACAACCTCATTGTACTGTGAGATAAGTAGAAGTCTGTAGTCGGCATGTCATATATTATGAGACTGTACCGTGAAGGATGTGTTTTAGATTTGCAGGCATTCACTACTGGTGTTAAGCAAGGTAGTGAAACCCAATCATTAAAGACACTAGCAGGGGATTTGGAGAAGAGTTTTAGTTTTTATTAGTCAGTCGGACTTCTACTACATATTACACGTCTTCTACGTATAGGACTGTTCATATTGTATCTGTATGCCTACTACTCGTAATGCTAATACCACTATTACTAAAAATACATAGTGCTGCTGTGTGTAATAGTAATAGTTTATTTGTGAGAATAGGAAAATATATAGCAGTCTCTAACAGTCAGTTGGTACATCGAATTGGTAGCTTTTAGTTGTGAAGTTTAGTTAACATACCATACTTATTCACTTAAGCAGCCAATAATATTAAGTCAGTCATTTAATAATTTCTTAAATGTACATAATAAGTTAAGACCTCGAACGAGTGGTTCTAACTAATGTTAATACCATCTAGTACGTTAATCACCCGCATAAGAAGCAACAAATTGGATGACATCATCAGTGAATAATTTAAGATTTTATCATCATTTATTATAATACTTCTTACTACATAGAGCTCGAGGATCCGTACTAAACTCTGAAGTATAAATATTATCATATGCAGTGATCTTTTTTACTCGCTTAGTCCTTGTACTTGTACCACGAAAGGCTTGAATTGATGTATCTTGAATATTGATTGGGTGTCTCATTGATAAGTCAACCTTTCTAAGCCTTTAGCATCTCAATTGGACTATGATCGTCGTCATTATCAATTGTCTCGTTAGATATAATGCAGAACCGCTCCACCAAAAGTTGTGATTATCAGTCAAGTGTTAAGTGAGAGTTAAAAGTTAAATAGTGTGAGCGTGTGTATATATTATGAGTGTGTTTGCATGATTGATCTGCATCCTACTCCATTAGAATTCATAGTCTCCGTTTTAAATTTGTATCTTCATTCACCATTTTACATTCGACTGGGGAGGACAGCCGATTGTTGGATTGTTCTTCTAAAATCTGAAATCCTAGAATCCAGTAACTCATCAGGATTCACCTTAAAACTAATAGTCAAATAGAAAAATATTAATAATTGATTATCCATTTGGAGTGACGTGAGAGGAATGGTTCATTGATACTTGTGGGCACCAAAGCTGGTGGAATAGCCTTGCTAACTCTAAACAAGGAACAATTCCACAATTCCCAGAACATAAAGTTCATTTAATTGATCAACGTTGTACAATTGGAACGAAAGGCTGCTGCTGCTAGACTAGACTCTTCTCTGCTGCAACACAAAAACTATTTGGGCACTTCGAGTCTTCCTCGTTAAACCTACGCGATATAATCCCAAAAGCAAACCAAAGTCGTCTTCGTCATCTGCAACCAGCCCCGCATTAACTTTTAAGTGTATACGTGACTCATCTTGTGACATCAATCCTTGTTGTTGGTACATTTTATGGAATAATTTGATCTCAAATCTCAGACCACCATCACCTAAGGTGGAATCAGTGGAATAAAGTTAATGTAGCGTGAACCGTGAACTCCTTTTTCCTGTCATCTGTATACACTCTTCTATCTGCTCTCAGCATTCAATTAAAAATAGACCACCGACGAATGCTGATTCTTTATCTGAAAGTTGAGAAGACTGTGTGTGTGTGTTTTTAATAAGATTTGTTGTTAGTGTGTCATCTTGAGTCATAAAAGTGATTATATATTAATCAAGAAAATGCTAGTTCTCTGCTGGCATGATTTCAATTGATTGCCAACACCGCCCGACGAGAATAAGCAACTTATGAAGTGTGTCGGCAAAGTGGGAATATTAAGGACAGAAGGATTTGTGGCTACGTCGACGTTTCTTATCTGTAAGAGTTTTGGAGGAGGAGAGGAGGATGATGGCAATGAGCGAAGTAGCCGTGAAGTCCTCGTCCTCAGGCTTATCAAAGGCGGAGGAGGAACAGAACAGGGATCTTAACAATGGGGGTGTGATTTGCGTGTCAAAAGTTGTCATATCAGCTAAGACGATTCCAAGTGCGGAGGAGGCAGTGGTGGTCACCAATGGCTGTGGGGGAGGAGAAAGTTCCATGGGGGATGAGTTGGAAGATGAACTGAGCAAGTTGAACTGCGAACCGCTTCCAGGGTCAGCGCTGGTGAGACAGAAGTCTGCGACACTGACGGGGGCTGATGGAAGTGGGGGGCAGTCGTCGTCGTCCCCAAGTCATCAGAGGAATTCGTCTCCAAATGCTTTCATGAACAGTGCGAGGAACAATCTTCGCCGGTCATTTACACTGCCGAGGGGATTGTTGCTGAGGAAGAGTGGACAGACAGGGCCTGCGTCTGAGAATCAAAATGGAAACTTTGTTCGAAATATTTTCCTTACGTTGGTGAGAAGTAAAAGTGTGCGGAAGAAGAAGGGAGGAGAAAAGGATGGAGGGAGTGGCGAAGGACTGATGAATGGGGATGGTGGTGGGGATCAAGCGTTTCTTAATAAGTTACAAGGTAAGACAAATTAACTTTTGAAGACTAATTTGTTAGCATGATAATTTTTGTCGTCTCTGGTGAGGAGAGGTTTGTTGGAAGGGAATGACTCAGACTGTCATTTGGAATTCTATGCAGGGTTTCCTCCAGGGTTTACTCCGGCAGCGGTGGGACTGAAAAATCAAGGGAACACTTGTTTTATGAATGCGATTGTGCAGTGTTTGTCGCACACAGATCCTTTGGCGAAGTACCTTGTAACCGAGAATTATAAGAGTGACTTGAGGAGGAAGCATTGGATTAAGAATGGAAAGGTGGGTGGAAATTGTGGAAATGTTATGATTACTGTTTAGGAAGGAGGATTTCATGATGAATCAATTACTTGATTATAGAGTGAAGTAACTGAAGAACTGGCATCAATACTCAAGAGTGCATGGTTGAAGCAAAATACTTCGACGCTGGAAGAAGCTGTGGCTCGGTTTAAGTCGGCAGTGGAGAAAGGGGCCCTTCAATGGCGAGGTTCAGAGCAGCATGATGCTCAGGAGTTTTTCTTGTGGTTACTTGACAGGCTCCATGAAGATTTGAATCAGGCTTCTTCCAACAAGTACAAACCTATTAAGGTACGGAGTTATTCTTAGACTCGAGAATTGAGGGATTGCCGTTCCTTAGTAAATCGTGTATTAATTTGAAAATCCTCTACGTGTTCAGAATAATTTTGGCCGACCAGAGGAACAAGTAGCTGCTGAAGCGTTGGCGAATCATTTACGGTGCAACAATTCTATAATTCAAGACATATTCGGAGCCCAGTTTCGTTCCAGTTTGACTTGTCCAGGCTGCGGAAAGCAGTCTGCTACGTTCGATCCATTTGTCTGTGTTTCTTTGCCGATTCCACAAGCGAAGCAAGAAGTTCCTGTTTATGTTAATATTATATACCTTTCTCAGCAACCTCGTCAAGTGAGTGATGTGATTTATTTACTTGATACTTGATACAGAAATTTCTGAAGATGTGGCGGATGTTTTGGTTGGTGCAAGATTGGTCTAATTTATTTATCTCATTACAGGTTAAATTAGGCCTTAGTGTGAGCTCAAGTGCAGACATTAAGGAGTTGAAGCAGCTCCTGGCAGCAGACACGGGAATACTGGAAAATGATATTTTGTTGACGGAAATTGACGGCGAAGGATTTCATAGAACTTTTACTGGTACGTGTGACACTTTTTTTGCAAAAAATGGCACCACATCCGTTGTAAAATGAGATTTGCAAAGTCGAGCTTGCTGACAGAGTTGTTTTCTCTTATGCAGAAACTCAACTCGTATCCGCTTTAGCAAACAATGAAGCCTTGTACTGCATTCAAACTCCTCAGCTCAGAGAGACGACCGAAAATGACGGAGCTTTTCTTATGATTACATGGACTAATATTGTGGTAACTAATGATGGCACCACCCGAATACGGTTTGGAAGTACCTTTGTAACCCAAATTGCACGAGAAACCGGATTTGTGGACCTCCAAAAAGTCTTGCTAAAGGAAATGGCTGGGATTCTCCAACCGGGAATTCTCGTCTCTGAGCAAAAGGACCCTGTGTTCAGCATTAGAATTCTAGACGGTAGCCCTGAAGGGGGACTAGTAGATCCTTCTGTGGAGCACCCTTTGTACATGGAATCTGTGGACCATGCCTTATCCCTTTGTGATGAAGATGTTCCTGCACATATCAAACTTCATCTAGAATGGGGTTCTACTGATAAAGACAAGTAAGCCAGCTTTTTTAGTTGTGTTGGGTTTGTCTTTGCATATGAACTAAAAACCAGACATGCCATCATAATTTCATTAAAAAGTCTGGCTACACCACAATTCATTATTTGGTCAGGGCGGAAACGAATTTGATAAGCAGAGTGTATATTTGTCAATGTCAAAGTCAACTTCAGTATATAGTCAAATTTTAGGAAGCACCCTATAAGGAACAGATATGTACGTTATGAACAGAAACATCAAGGGCATGTTTTATAACGAGATTAAAGAAGCACACCCCACGATTAAAAAATGTTTCTAAATTAGCCTGGATGCACACATTGTGCACACCACACATGTAATCACGTAAAAAATCCCTTTGGTGCCCACAAATTCCTGTAATGCTTAAACTATCCTGTGCCACAGAATATTAAGTCAGAGACGACAAATTGGTTGGTTGTTCAACAAACATAATTTTATTACTTACATTATGATTAAAATAATGAAATTACTTCGGCTCGACAACACAGCTGAATACGGTACCATACAGTACCGTGTAATTTTTTGTGTATCATTTCATTCTGTGACACGGCATGAGACGAAGCTCAACTCCACGGGATTCTATATTCTAGAGTTCGTGAAGGGAATTTTAGTTTTTGCAATCATTTTTGTTGTGTTCTTTCTTGATGTACGAAAGTCCAATAAGCGAAAGAACAATACAAAGTTGAGCAAGGCAAGTATTAGTTAAAAGTTGGGGTAGTCAGGACTTTTTGTGACTGCAGGCTGTTTGAATGTTCAGTAGAGAGGACAATAAAATAATGGGTCTCTATATCGTTGAAAGAAGGGAAATGGAAACAAAGTATCGTTTCACATGAAATGAGATGCAATATGAAACTACAGATGCACGTGAATCATGAATTCGTTCTACATTGATAGTGTACACACAAGTATTTTTGCAATATGATCGCTTGGAACTTGGAATTTGCTCATTTTGCAATGCAGTGACATTCTTTCAGCTTAAAACAGTGTTGATTTCAGATGAAATATTTGTTTTTTTCGTAACAAGTAAATGCTCGCGAGGATTATCGATGTACATTAACGATAAGATAAAAGTAACACAGTGATGGTGCAACATGGGAAGAAATGCGATATACATTATTTGGCTGATAGTATTTAGGTATGTATATTGTAACAAATTCAGAGGCTCAAGATGTGTTGCGAATTGCATGGAACATAATAGTATAGAAGTACTTATAGTGGTTTGCACTTCAGTTTTGTGGTGTTTTGTGGAAAATATTAAAGAAAATAGTTTTTTATCAAACGAAATTTCCAAAATGGTCTCTAGAGCGAAGTTTGTCGATAGTGGATACTGAAGGATGACAGTTCTTCCTACATTTAAACGTGAACTTTGCTCTCGTGCAGGAGAATATTAATCTTTTGTAGTCCAGTCAGCCAGACTTTTAGTCATCATTATCATCATTCATTCTCACTATCACGTGTTAGTTTGCCTGTTGAAATTCGATATCAAACGAGCAGTGGACCCTTTGAGACATTCTATTGATGACTGTAGCGTGTCAAATAAATACGGACAGGCTGGAATCGCTGGAATTCCATTATGTTAATGTCGTGTACACTCATCAGAATTTATTGAGAATTCACAATGGCTTGCATTACATGTGGCTAGCAAATCTTAGGAAAAGCTTAGTTCGCTGGAAATTTGATCTGTGTGTTATTGGAGCTTGGAAAAATAATTGTCGCGTGTAAGCTTACGAATCATTATGGCTTTCAGAGTTCAGAGGAAACAGTTTCATGAATGGACTGGTGCTTAATTTGTTTTTTAGAATGAATACTGCGAAGCGCTAACGATGTCGAAAAGAGGAACTTCAATACTTCAAGTCCACAAAGTTGAACCAAATAGACGTTGGACGTGTTTGTAGTGTACTAAAAAAGTGAAATTGTTTCGTCAAAGTTCTTCCATTCCGTAGTTTGGTACGGAACACGGGAAGAAAGTACATGAGGGACAAGAAACAGTGAACACACTTTCTGTGTCATGTCATGAAAGTAATAATGCTTATTGTTGTTTGCTTCGCTCAGACTTGGGGAATTACATTTAGTCGAGAAAGCCATGGGAGAATTTAGGTGATTAAAAGTAATCGATTTGGTTGTAGTTGTAACTCGTATTGACGCCTTCTGAGAATCTCGGACACAAGTCGCGTTATCCTTCGGAGTTATTATTGTTAGTAGGTCAAGCTGGCTGGCTGTTGGAAGCACAGTAGGTTAATTAGAGGGTATAAAATTTTGACTTCCAAGGATATTGCATGTCTGTCTGTCAATTCGGGGCTCACTAGTCTGTGTGGTGCAGTCCTATAGTAGCTTCATGGCATGGTAATTTTTTGGGGTGTGCAATTTTTCGCAGGTTTGACGCGGTACGTAAGGCGAGAGGTACAGTAGGATAGGGTTAAGTTTGCTGGAGATTGGAAGTTCGTAGAAAGAGATCATATCAAAAAAATGAGAGGGTTGCAAAATCGTGATTTTTCCTCATGCAAACTTAGTAAAAATTGAGCTCTTATCATTTGTCATCAGTTTATTTGATAGGGTGTTCGATGCATCAATTCATTTTTGGGACGATTTATTCCAATGTTGAGACAAATCACAGATTCGCAATTCGCAAATGTTATTGTGGCTTCTTCACAATTCTCAATGCTCTTGCAATAAATCACATTTTAAACATTACTGTGTGAAACTTTCGTGTTGAGTGGTTTCCGGCACGTGCTTAAAATGTGGATGTATTTTTTATGACCCTCGCTTACAAACATCCGAGGCTTCGAGTCTGAATCCTGGTGAAAATTGAGTAGTTTCTCTTGTAAATTATGCTATGAAAGTACATGCAATTCATTCTGTGCTTGAAATCTCGCAAATCCTTCGCTCCAGGCAGTCATTTCCGTTGTAGGAGTTAATTCCATGATGTTGGATTAGAAAACCCATGAAAAGGCAAGGAGGGATTTAGTAATAAATTTTGGTTAATAATAGGTTATGCTTCTTGGAGGCCATTATATTGTTGCGTGGAGTTTATAAACACCTTATTCGAGACGGACTGTTGAATTAATTTGCAGTCCATCGCGTTGTTGGATAGCTGCTGATACGATTACAAATGAAAGAAACTAAATTTCTTTTCTGTGTGTTTCAGGATAATATCTGATGATGCAGAAAGTGTTGAAGAGCATTCCAGTGTGATGCAAACTCGACTCAAACATTCTGAAGAAACAATGGGATCTGTGACACTTGGTGAATGCTTTGATCTGTACACAACCGCGGAACAACTGTCGGCTGAAGATGCTTGGCATTGTCCCCATTGTAATAGGAAGGAACAGGGAACAAAAATGATAGGATTATGGACTGCTCCTCAAGTATTAGTTGTTCATCTTAAGCGGTTCCGTCAGGTACTTTGCGACTTATGGCTGGCTCCTAATTTTTGTTATAATTGAATAAATTAAAATAAATTATTGGTTTATTTGAAGGCTGCCAAGGGACGCATAGCAGCTATGAAATTATCGTCTGTAGTTGATTTCCCTATAGAAGGATTAGATCTGGGTCCACATGTAGCTAAGCGTTCTAACAAGGCAAGTGAGAACGGACTGCACAACGGAGGACTGAATCAAGCTGCATCTCCAATCAACGGCTGCTTCGGACTGGGAAATTGGAAACACCGAGCGTCTTTCAAGAAACATTTTGTCTCTTCCACACATAACAATAAATCAGCTATTGCGAACGCTCAGGGTGCGGGTGATGAGAATATGCTTTATGATTTGTATGCTGTGTGCAATCATCACGGCAAGGATGTTCTAGGAGGGCATTATACAGGTAATCTTGACTTCGTGTGTGTATCTCTCTCTTAAAATAGGATTTGTGATTAACACTTGTTATTTCTTGCAGCTTACTGCAGAAACCCTGTTGATGGAAGTTGGTGGTCTTTTGACGATACTCGGGTCACAAAACTGTCTTCACCGTCTGAAATTAAAACGGCCTCAGCGTACATTCTTTTCTACACGAAGCGATCTCCAACGGTACCAAGTAGTCAATCAGCAGCAATTCCTTTTCAGCAGCCGATTCAGCACCCGCAACACTGGTGTCGGACATTGATTAAGAAATACCATAAGATTCCTTCATCTTCCTTATCAAACTCCAGCTCAGCGGTTGGAGACTGCCTTAATGGGACAACTGTTACAAACGACTCCAGTGATCTGGAAAATAGCCCAGACAAGAACGGAACCACCGACGGTGCTCAAGAAAATGTAACAAGTTTTCCAAAGAGTGATGCTGCTTGTAAGGACAGAGAGAATGTGAAGAACACTCTTGAGAATGCCCCAGTACTGACTAACGGTTATCATCACCTGTCGACCTCCACAGCTTCAGGTTCATCAAATAAGACTTTAACTTCAAATAGCGGAGTTGTCAATGGGGTTCCATCCTCTGCTCCTTTAGCAAGGATGGAAGATGTAGGAATAGGAATGGCTTTGGGCTACGATACCAAGGAGCTTCAAATTGTCAGCACAGTATAACATCATAGTTTCTTAGTCCTTATACTATTCATGTTAGCTGGCTTTGTTGCCTCCCTCTGTGTCTGAAACAGCAATTTACAATTTCGATAAAATAGAAGCCTTTGCAGGAGATTTATACGCTTTTCAATTCTAAATGTTACATCATGCTCAAATATTGATTCGAAGTTGAGATGTAGCTGACCTAATACTAATTGCCTAAAATATTATAGAAAAAGTGTCTGTCACGTATGCGATAATGCACAAAAGTCATAGCTAATGTTTTTACCGAATTGTGTTGATTACTTTATAGTATAATCTGAATTTGATAAATCACGATGAAATACTTTTTCATAGAATGTTTGACTTCTTATATTCTTAAGCGCGTATAAAAAATATTATTATACTTCACAACTCTTTATATGTTGAGTTACCTTAAGATAATTGGATTAAAGAATACATGAAGAGCAAATTAGATGTATGAAGCTTCTAGGTTGAAAGTTCATGTGGTGTGATATTTAATATATGATTTTTAAAGACAACTAATAGTCAATGCCGGTACACTACACAAGTTTAAGGGCAGCCTTGACCAAACTTTTATCCATGAGTTACTCGTTATTATAAATATCGTAGAGTACGAAGCTAATCGCACTGTCAATTAATATGCTGTTAACACAAAGGCAGTTAAAGTGCTATTTTATTATTGAACTACAAATATAACGGTGTGCATTAGGCAATTATTAAATATTTATTACTATTACCATTTCCTTGCCTTGCAGCAAACAAAGTGTTTTTCTTGTGACACGGTAAATTCTAGTTGTTTGAAGGAACATGAAGGTGAAGAAAGCTAGTGGATTGTTGTTTGAACTCTCGAGAGACATTTAGTTAAACGCAGTTGTGAACCAGTTATGAACGGAAATTATTTTACTCTTTACTTATATAATCTTATATTATTATATAGTTATTCATTCGTTACTCCAATTGATAGCGTCTTGGATTGTCCATGACATATATTTTGATTTTAACATTGTATCATCATCAGCTTAACTGTTTGGTGTTAATTTGTTAAATTAAGCCCTTTCTACAGCACACAAGACGGAATTTTGCGTATTTGATTCCTATCGATTCACATTATCCATTGACATATTTGCTTAACGTAATATAATGCAATCAACTTCTTAAACGACGTCAATGTGTTTGTTAAGAATATAGGAACTTTCAATAAAAATTGATCCGTAAAAATTAGTTGAAAAGCCTTTAAATTATTTGATTCACTTATGGAAGTTTCCTGGAGGAAGATAATCGTCGCAGGAGATTTCAATGAGCAAGAAGATAGACCTTTCTGGAGTTGAGAGGCTGAGTGGGTCTGTGATTGTGCACCATGGGATCACCTTCTTCGTCACTAATTTGTCTGAAGGCCTGCGAATCTGATGTAGAAATAGGAATAGGTTTTTCAAAAACGTACCAGTGGACTTGTTCATTACAACTTGGAGTTGTGAGGGATCCACTGTAGGTGTAGATGCGACTTCCATATGGAATCAGCTTACTGAGGTCCAAGGGTTCGTCTACTTTCTCCCAAAATGCGGTTTTGTTTTTAACTCCAGATAGATTATCAATAATTGGAGACAAAGCAGGATTAGATGGGTTCTTGTCTGAAGCTTGGAGAAAAACTGCAACTACAATGAGTGCCTCAGGGTCCCCAGAAAGCACAGCCTTTTGGATAGAAGTGTATTTGCTGTTGTAATGAACCAAATGCATTTCCATTGAATACTCTCTGCCATTCACTGTGTGTTCTGATCCTTCGCTGTCCGTCTTGCCCCAGTGGAAATGAGCGTTTCCAAACTTGTAACTTGGTTCTTTTTTGTAGCTTCCTGTTACAGGATAGCTTGTACAGAACCGGGTGACTGTAGATGGAATGAAGTCCACGTTAACTGTGTGACCGTTGTTCTGGATAAAAAAGTGATCCGAATTTAGGGACTGTAGAGGTAAAAAGGAGTAGACCCCGTCTGCTGTATGTCGAAGTGGGTGATCTGGACGCAGCTGGAGATCAATTGGAGACTGGCGAGTTCCATTGTAGCAGTCAGCGTTTTGTGTCCAGAACCGACTTTCGGGACCGCACGATGGGCCCTTGTAACAGAACTCCTGTGGAGTTAAATGAACTCCAGCGGAATGAATGGAAAGGAAGTTCTGAAACACTAAAATAGCGAAAGTCACTAAAAACCTTTGAAAATTATCCATGATACGATTGACAATCAAGAAGAAGTGAAAGTAAACTGGTTGAGACTACTAAATTTAAGGTAAAGTGGCTAATTGTGAACTTGGCTAATATCCACTGGCTAATGGCTGATTATTAACTGGTAAGACTTTTATTTATGAACTTTTGCTTCTGACTTCTAGAATAGGTTCTTCTACAGTAAGATGGTGGAGTAGAATTACTATTAAATTTTGAATACATAGAATACTTTTTTCAAGCGTAGGATCTATATGAGATTAGTGAATTCGTAGAGTGCATTCGAGTACAAGTCTGTGAATTCCTATTACGCTGAGAAGAAACAGTGTTTCAAATTATAACGCACGATGAGTTGCGTATATAATAAATGCACATTTCCGTGACCGTGATCTTCAATAGAACTTCATGGTCAGATTACCACAAAAATATTGAGTTATGTAGTGAGGATGTGCCTCATAGATAGCGAAAGATCATTAGTAATAATATATTTTTGTCTTATCAGTGAATACAGTAATAATGGTGCTGATTTTTATAATTACACGATACACGTGTAAAAGTATGGGGACCTGAAGGGTGGACTTGTAGACTGTAGAATACATGTGGATTTATATTTATTATCTTTTCCTTCTCTGCAATAATGAGAGATTTGAATCGTAAAATTGTACATTGTTGAGGTTTGCATGGGAATTTACTTCATCTTCCTGAGACTTAAAAGATGATTAAATTGAATATGATTTCCTATGTTCCTTGTTTGCTGCAATACAATAATAATTTGGGGCTAAAAATAACAGTATGTAGCATCATCAAGATGAATTAGCATTTTACTAAAGCAGCTTTGACATTGCAAAATTGCTTGAAAAAAAAGTCTATCATAAAACGGCATCTTTTTCACGGTGGGTAGGATAATACTTATTTTATTTACGCAAGCTTTTGACAACGACCTGTTGTCTTCATCAGGCCATTTACGCAATTTTTAAAAGTAAAATATATTATTATGAATTCTTTGTGCAACGTGATGTAGTCCGCACAGAGAGATTAACCTACGCTGGAATTTTTCATGCATTAATTTGTCTGTACGATGATAATCATTTGAATATTAGGGCTTTTGTTTCGATTTACTTCCTATGAAATACAATTTACCGTGCGTTCAAAGGCATATTAGACAAATCCCTATTCTCTTTCATTGAAGCAATCTAATAGCGCAGCGGCCGGAGCGTTAACAATTGTGTATCCATCGTTGGTGATATTGAATGTGTTTTAGCTCTAAGATTTGCCTTTTGAAAGACCATGCTTGTCGATAACTACTGAGCATGTGTGTTAATTGGGAACTGACTGTTTCCTATGTTTTCCTACGGAGCATTGGTGATTTCGCAGGTCACTTCCAGGGCCACATTATGGGTTTGAATAGGAAAATATATTGACTTTACTTTTCTTTTTATTCCCCAGGTAAATGAAAAAGGCAGAAGGCAAGTTATCCATATCAATCTCATGATTTCTTTGATTTGAGGAGATATTCTTTTTGATTCTTTTAATGACTTCACGGTGCGTTGGGTAAAGTACTTATGAAGCAATTGAGCACACTCATTGCGTACGCTAGATGTTTTTCTTTTAATGAAAAATACTCGATTTATTTGATTTAATAGTATTAGATTTCAGTTTCCTTTCAATGAAATCAAAACTGGACTGTACCTCTGGCTTATTTTTTAGGAAAAGTCCCATAAGATTGGCTTAATGAGTTCACGGTGAGTAATTTGACTCATGGATATTATTTGGTTTACGATCAAATCCCGACTGGATAAAAACTTGCAAAAGAAAAATTATTTAAAATGTTTCCATCTTGCTGAAAGTCGATAGTAAAAATACGGATAAGGTCACACGATTAAAATTCAACTTTGTTAATTAATAAGAATGCTATAAATGAAAGATAGTAATTATTAAGGTTGCATATTGCAATTTTAAACCAATACAAATACTTCGACACAGCGTCATCGTCATCAATTAGTACATAACCTACGGAATACACGCATGAAAATTATTTTTAGCAATAAACTTAAACGTGTTTAGTGATACAGTCTGAAGGTATCAATTGTTCTTCCATTAAGGGGCTGTTGAGGCCTGTGGTTCTCCTTGAGTAGTCCTGTACGGCTCCTTCCCTTGACTGATCGGAACTTCTCTAAATCGGATTCGGATATCTGACAATTATGTGTGTCACTGAAAACATACCAGTCAACTTGTTCGGCGCATCCGGGAGTAGTCAATGATCCTTCGTAGTGATAGACAAATGAATGGCTGGAGATGAGGGACGCTACGTTCAAAGTTTTGTCGACTAGAACGAATTCCTCGGAAATTTCCCTTAGATGTCCCCCCAATTGTTCCACCACAGGAGCTAACGCTTTGCTAGTCTTCGATGAAGTACCTTCGCAGAGGACTGCAGCAACGGCTAAAGCATTTTTATCTCCAGATTCCAGGGCTGTTTTGACGGAATCATATTTTGAGTTGTAGTGGACAAAGTGGATTTCCAAAGCGGATTGTTTTCCGTTGATTGAATGTTCGGATCCATTTGTGGCGGCTGTGCCCCAGTGGAAATGGATGTTATCGAGACAGTAGCTTCTGTCCCGAGAAAGTCCTTTGGCATCACGTGAAAGTATTCCTCGGCAAGGCTCTCCTTGTCTAGTGTGCTGAGGGAAGCGGATAGCGACACCGTCTCCATTGTTGTGGCTGTAGAAGCTTGGCGCTTTCAATGTATTCCGATCACGAATGCAAGCTGGCACGGCTTTTTTCTGGGTGACTTTGATGTCGATCGGAGACTGACGGGCTTGAGGACCTGCATTGTTGTTGCACAACCCACCCCAGGTTTTAGGGCCGCAAGAGTCTGTGTCGTAGCAGAATTCAGGGCCCGAATCAGAATGGCAATTGCAATAATTCGAAAAGACTAGTAAAATGGAGAGTTTGATGAAGTTCCAAGTGTCCGACTTCATGATTTAAAAAGTCGGCGAATTTGCAATGTTGAATATTATGGATTAATGTGAATGCAAAATGCTTTTTGAATGTAGAATATCTTAGCATGCTCTTTTATACGAATAACTTGAATGTTTGCAGTTTGCAGAACTCAGCCATTAAGCTCTTGTCTTATTACGAAGAATGTGCTTCTGTGTTTAATCTGATAGCTGTCAGTCAACAGGATCCGAAGTTATCATTAATTTACTGTTAAATAAACTATAAAGTGTTCTCATCTCACTATTTACGGAGTCCAAATAAAAAATAATGTAAAACGAAATATATAGTGTTGAAAACAAGATTGTCCAAAAGGTAAAATACATTGCGATCCCTAATGCTGAATTGTACACCAGGTGGATAATTCTTGGATTTGGATGAATGACGATCATCCCGAATTGAGATTGTAATCGATATATTATTATTACGAACGGATTTTCAGCATTGATTCACCCAGTAAAGTCAATATTTAATATGTCTCAATAAGTTAAAAAAACATCCACTTATTTTAATAATCAACTGCGTCAGGACGGCAGCAGTCGCAGCAGCAAGCGTCTGAAATGTATACATTGTTTTTACAGTATCTTATTTGCTACCTGTAGATGGGATTCAATTTTTTTAGCATGCAATTGACGATAACTCGCTTCGGTGTTGTAAGTTGGAATCGTTGAAATATATCGAAAAGCAATAATATATTTTTGTCTGTCACTGATTATACAGTAACAATGGTGCTGCTGCTACTTTAAAATGCATATCCACAAACGATACACACGTGTAAAAGAATGGCGACCTAAAGGGTAGACTCGTAGACTACAGATGGATTTACGTTTGCTATCTTCTTACTCTGCAATAACGAGAGATTTGAATTGTAAAATTGCACATCGATCATTGACGCTTGTGGTTTATGGGAATTAAATTCATCTTGCTGAGGCTTAACAGAGATAAAATTGAGTATGATTTTATATATTCCTTGTTTGTTTCAATAGAATAATAATTTATTGCTAAAAATTACAGCATAGTATCATCAAGATGAATTAGCAATTTACAAAAGCAGATTCAACATGGCATAATTACTTGAAACAAAATGTCGATTTTATTATGAATTCTTTGTGCAACGTGACGTAGTCCGCACAGAGAGATTGACCTACGCTGGAATTTTACATTCCTACATTAATTTGTCTGATGAAATGATGATTGTCATCTTGCATATTAGGGCTTTTGTTTCGACTTATGAAATACAATTTACCGTGCGTTCAAGGGTATATTAAAAAATCCCTATTCCTATTCCCCTTCAATGAAGCAATCTAATAGCTCATCTATAACAAGCGAAGCGTAAACAAATTCCATATCAGATGCCACATCAACCTGATCAATAATCAACTTGTTATTTATTGAAGAATAGACTCTGGGTAAATATTTATGCACGTTTGGGAATTACGTGAATAAAAGTTTGTAATACGCATACAAAATGTCGTAATAACTCAGAAGGGAATATAAGTGTGCAGAAGCCGTGAATTACACTTAATTTTATGGCGACGGGTTGTTCATGGGGATTTCCGTGACCGTGAAAATAAATCCACGTCAAATAACAAGTCGATGTTGTTATAATACTAAATAGAAGAGTAAAAATAATTAGCTGACAATTTATGGAGTACTATTGAGCTGGTTCCTGCACTTTTGAAACTGCTCTGACTATTAATTGGCATTAAGGTATTTTGTGTCTTTTTGGAAGATGAGATGCGAAGATTGTAATGCTGGCTTGGGAGTCACCAGAATTCAAGGCTGACTTGACTAATCTGTAGTTAGAACTGTAGTTGTAACAAAGGATATATTGGATTTCCATTTGAAGGACTTATCTTTCATGAAATGTACGGATCGTCAATTTCTAGGATTTGTTCCTGCTCGCTGCTCCCCAATGAAAACGGAAGCTGTCGAGACGAAAATAATTTCTGGAAAGTTTGGTCTAATGCTTTGCGTGTGTCATTGTCTGCAGGAAGCGAAACTGTTAAATGGTTGGTTTGTTGGTCATCACTCTTGAGTATAAATGTTAATTGGGGACTGACTGTATCCTCCGGAGCATTGGTGATTTCACAGGTCACTTATGCCAGGGCCACACGTTGGGTTTGAATAGCAAAATATCTTGTCTTAGATTGATCCCACGTGAACGAAAGTAAGGCATCCATATCACTCTCATGATTATTCTTCCTTTCAGGAGATATAATTTTTGATTCTCTTAATGACTTCACGGTGCGTTGGGCAAAGTGCTTAAATGAAGCGATTGAGCACACTCATAGCGTACGCTAGAAGTTTTTCTTGTTATTAACAGGGAAATAATGGAAAATACTCGATTTATTTGATTAAATAGTATTAGATTTCAGAGTTTCTTTGAATCAAATCAAAACTTGGTAATTGCCACAGAGGAATTCAACCAAAAAGTTTTCATCTGAAGGGCGATACGAGTGGATATTGATCTGAATTTTAATTATCGGGATTAACATTAACAATAATGCCATTTAGTCAACTATTTTAATCAAGGATTCCAAATGAAAGCTCAAGAATTATTATTGACCGATGCAAACAATAACTAGTTTAATAGTAACAACTGTAACAAGGAGCCAAATATATCAACTTCGGCAACCTGGTCCAATTCATATTTGAAATCGATGTACTTATTGTGGACAGAATAAACTGCAGACTATTACTTATAGAAGCACTATGACTAGCAGCATTATGACTTCCTTGGCTAATTACATGAAACATGTTAATCTCTTGATTAGATTCAATTTATTTCAACATGCATGCATAGCTAATAAGTATTTGACATTGTCTTGGATTATTTATTGCTACGATTTGCACTGAATGAAAATATTTGGGGATTTACTTGGGCTGTAATTTTAACTCTTCCACAACTCTATTATTAAGAGGTTGAACAGGCCTGTGGTTTTGATCTAGTGGTTTATCAATACTTCCCATGATATTTCTAAAAGCTTCAACATCGGATTCAGACATCTTGTTAATTTTCTCATAAACATACCAGTCAACTACCTCAGTACATGGGGGAGTTGTGAATGATCCTTGGTAATTTAATACTCTGCCTGAATGAGAGTGAATCGTGGGGATTATTGAAGTCCAGTCAATTGCTTCATTTACCAAAACAGCGTCATTCGAAACAGTTCGAAATTTTTCAGTTTGTCTCTTCAATTGGTTGACAATGGGAGCTAACACTTCACTCGGGGCTACCTTAAATTCGACTTCAAATAGTATTGCAACAACAGCCACAGCACGAGGATCGTTAGAAGCCATCGCAGCGTCGTAGTTCGTGTTTTGTTTATTGTCGAAATGAACCAAGTGAAGCTCCATTGAATAGCTTTTACCATCGATGAGGTGCTCTGATCCCAAATAGGATGACTTGCCCCAATGGAAATGACCGTTGTTTAAAATATAGTTTCCTGGCAATCGTCCATAGCCATCAAAAGTGTAGTCGGTGGAGTTGAATTCAACGACGATCGCGTGTCCACTGTTCCACATGTTGAAATTCGGGGCTGCGAAATTGGAGACGCTAACAAACCCCGGTGATGCAGGGCCACTTGGACTGATAATGTTGATTGGCGATTGATTGTTTCCATTTTGACAAATTCCATTGGCCCCTTGCCATGCTAAAGGATCACAGTTTTTTTTACCGTAACAAAACTCCTCGTCACTTTCAGAGCGTCGAAAACCTCGATCGTTTCCCTCATCACTTTTAGGGCGTCGAAAATCTCGATCGTTTCCAACTGAGACACATTGGTGAACGAGTGTTAGAAAGATTGAAATCAAAATTAAGGCTTTCATTACTGAATTGAATACTAAATATTTAAGGTTGGATGCTTTCCGTCTGAATAAAAGACTTCTTATCCGAGGAATGTTTTTATAATAGGGAAATCGCTGACAATAATGATGATAATCTTTTCTTGCTTATGAGATAAGTGAAAGAAACCTAATGAAAGAATATAATATGCTTTTACACTTCTGATCAAGGAAATCAAAGTTAGTTATTTCTGCAACCGACACAATCATGTTGATTATTAAAGTCATTTTTACACGATACATAGCAATGATGTATTCAGTTACTTC
Organism: Isotomurus maculatus; assembly: GCA_034696585.1. Taxonomy (NCBI): domain Eukaryota; kingdom Metazoa; phylum Arthropoda; class Collembola; order Entomobryomorpha; family Isotomidae; genus Isotomurus; species Isotomurus maculatus. The sequence continues at coordinate 28,278 of JAQGAC010000097.1, read as the reverse complement.
TAAGAACATAATATAATAAGAATTTGTAAACAAATATCAAAATGAAACACTTAATGGGATATGCAGAAGGTGCAAGGAAACTCGAGAAGTGAGAATCGGAACTCAGCTCTGAAACTAAACTCACGTAGAACTCTATCCTTATCCCTTAAATCTTCTGATTTTATAAGAGACTGAAACAAGATAATATACATCGGACCTCATAATGCTGCGCAATCCAGGAGTTGTGTTGGAACTACAGCTATTTAATTGTTCTGTAAGTTCTTTGTCTCAGCTTCTGTTAACACGGTTTTCAGGAAATGCATATTTTAAGTTGGAAGGAAACAGAAGCAATGATTCTAGGGAAAGGGCTTGTAGCGTTTCTGCAGCTCCGGCGTAAACTATGTGTTATGTTGGAAATCAAATTGATTCAATCTGTATTTCCAATAAGGATCGAAGAGCGGCGGAAGCCAGCCATGCAGGAAACAACGAATGCAGCATCGAATAACTGGAATAGCTGAGTTCGAGTGAGTTATCGTCATCAATTAGTAAATCGTCTCCGGAATGCATGAATGAGAATTATTTATTAGCGAATAAACGTGAATGTGTTTAGTAATACAGTTTGAAGGTGTCAATAGTTCTTCCGTTTAGGGGCTGCAGAGGTCTGTGGTTCTCCTTGAGAAGTCCTGTACGGCTCCTTCCCTTGACTGATCGGAACTTCTCTAAATCGGATTCGGATATCTGACAAGTATGTGTATCACTGAAGACATACCAGTCAACTTGCTCCGCACATTCGGGAGTAGTTAAGGATCCTTCGTAGTGATAGACGAATGAATGGCTGGGGATGAGGGACGCTAAGTTCAAAGTCTTGTTCACTAGAACGAAATCCTTAGAAATTTCCTTTAGTTGTCCCCCCAATTGTTCCACCACAGGAGCCAACGCTTTGCTAGTCTTCGATGAAGTGCCTTTGCAGAGAACTGCAGCAACGGCTACAGCGTTTTTGTCGCCAGATACTAGGGATGCGTTTACTGAATCATATTCTGAGTTGTAGTGGACAAAGTGGATTTCCAAAGCGGATTGTTTTCCGTTGATTGAATGTTCTGATCCATTTGTGGCAGCTGTGCCCCAGTGGAAATGGACGTTATCGAGACAATAGGTTGTGTTCCGAGAGAGTCCTTTGGCATCCCGTGAAAGTATTCCTCGGCATGGCTCTCCTTTTGTAGTGTTCAGAGTGAAGCGGATTGTGACACCTTCTCCATTGTTGCGGCTGTAGAAGCTTGATGCTTTCAAACTAGGTCGACCAGGGACGAAAGCTGGTTTTGCTTTTTTGTGAGTGACCTTGATGTCGATTGGAGACTGACGACCTGCATTGTTGTTGCACCACCCACCCCAGTCTTTAGGGTCAGGACAGTTCTCAACGCCTTCGTCGTAACAGAAATCATCGCCTGAGTCGGAATCGCAATTGCAATAATTCGAAAAGACTAGTAAAATAGAGAGTTTGATGAGGTTCCAAGAGGTTGTCTTCATGATTTACAAATTAGGTGAAGTTGCAATTCTGAATATTATGGATTACTAATGTGATAATGTGAATGCAGAATGCTATTGGAAATTGGAATGTAGAATCTCTTAGCATGCTCTTTTATATGAATAACTTAAATGTTTGCAGTTTGCAGAACTCAGTCATTAATCTTGTCTTATTACGAAGAATGTGCTTCTGTGTAATCTGATAGCTGTCAGTCAACAGGATCCCGAAGTTATCATTAATTTGCTGTTGAATAAACTATAAAGTGTTCTCACTGTTTACGGAGTACAAATGTTGAGTAATAAATAACGTAAAACGAAATATTTAATGTTCAACTTCAAAGAAAAATTGTCCAATTGGTAGAACAAATTACGATGCATAATGCTGAATTGCACAGCAGGTGGATAATTCTCGGATTTGAATGAATGACGATCATTCCGAATTGAGATTGATAATCTACTACGAACGGATTCTCAGTATTGATTCACCCAGTAAAGTCAATATTTAAAATGTCACAATAAGTTAAAAAATCTACTTATTCTAATAATCAACTGCGTTAGAACGGCAGCAGCAAACATCTGAAATTTTTTATGCATTGACTTATTTGCTATCTGTAGATGGGATTCAATTTTTTACAGTATGCAACTGACAATACTCGTTTATGCGGTGGAAGCTGGAATCTCGTTGAAATATGGCTAGTTAGTTTATTAATTAACATTAAATAATAATAATTAATAGGTTTAGTTTTATGGCATTTAGTTAGGCTATAAGGGCTGTAACTCTTCGATCATTTAGAGGTTGAACAGGCCTGTGGTTTTGAACGAGGGGTCTATCAATATTCCCCATGATTGTTCTGAAAGCTTCGATGTCAGATTCCGATATCTTGTTGGGCTTTTCATACACAAACCAGTCAACTTGCTCGTTGCAATTGGGAGTGGTTAATGATCCTTGGTAATTGAATACCCTGGCAGGGAGAGAATGTCTTGTGGGAATGATAGAAGTCCAATCGATTTCTTCTTTTATCAAAACACGCTCGGTGGAAACATTCTGAAATTTTTTAGCTCTCAATTGGTTCACAATCGGAGCTAACACTTCACTGGGGGGTGCTGTGGGATCGACTTGGAAAAATATTGCAACAACAGCCAAAGCAAGTGGATCTTTAGATCCTAACGCTTTTTCAGCACTTTCGAATTTCTCACTGAAATGAACCAAGTGGAGTTCCATAGAATGACTTCTACCGTTGATGAGATGCTCTGATCCCACTTTGGATGACTTTCCCCAATGGAAATGGCCGTTGTCAAAACGGTACCGTCTGGTTGATAGCCCATAGCCAGGAAACATTTCAGAAACAATCCGAGACCTGTCGTCGACGGGGGTGAAAGCGACAACGATTGATTGTCCGATGTTCCACATTTCAAAATGGGGGGCTGTGAAACTGGAGACAGGAACAAACGCAGGTCTTGCACGGCCACTTGGAATGATGTTAATTGGTGACTGATTTGTTCCCGTTTTACACACCTCTGCCCATTTTGTAGGTTCACAGCGTTTTTCGATGTAGCAAAAGCTCTCCGTCTGTCTTTGAGAGCTTAAAAAAACTCGTTCATTCCCTACTGAAACACATTCGTGAACGAGTTTGAGAATGACTGAGATACCAATTACAGACTTCATTGCAAAATGCTGAATATTTAAGATTAGATGTTTTCAGGGCAAAATTTGACAGTAATGATTATCTTTTGTTGCGTATGAGGTGAGTGAAGGAAGTTTTGCGAACGACTATGCTTTTATACTACTAATGAAGGAGATTAAAGGTTCGTTACCTTCTACAATCGATGCAATCGCGTTTGAATAGGATGAAGTCATCATCATCACCATAGGTGTGGATTTTACATAATACGTCGCAAGTCTTTATTATTTCGTACGCCTTAAGCTTACAATTAGTAAGATCATGCACATCAATGATAACAATTTAACGTATTTAACGGAGATATGTAGGTAGTAAGGTGGTGCAAGAAAACTTGAGTAATGTGAACTCAGCTTTGTAAGCTAAAAACTATCAATTCAATAGTTCGAAGTCTGGGTACGCTCAGAACCACGATCTTTATTCCTTTAACTACCTAACCTTACTTAGACATTGGCTTTAATAAGCTAATACCTACATCATAAATCGTAATCCTATGAAATCCAGGGGTCAGTATCACTACAGGATAACTCAGTAGTTGGGTTGGGATTTGGGAATAGGAGAGTAAGACGTTTAAAAAATCTTGAGCCGTGCCCTTATCGTGAAGTGATGTCGTGACTTTCGAAAATTAAAAAGACACTCTCAACTGTCTCAACTCTCAACAGAAAATAGAAAAATTGTTAAAAAAAATAATCATGGAAGCTCTGGAAGTCTGGAGAACTTTAGCTGCAGCACTTTTCCTTCATCGTCACAACTTGCCCCGTCGCATGACAAATCTCGATATCTGATTTATGACTCCCTTCAGGACAGCTTGGGTGGACACTGCAGGGGGTCCATTTACACCGAGGCCCTGTATCTGCGTATCGTGAATAGCGTGCTGAAAACATTTACATTATTTCATTGGCTCGAAGGACAGATCTGCTAAGTTTGGTATGAATGGAGATTGATTAAATAAGTTGTCGTAACTTACGATGGGCTGAAGTATTTAAGAAACAACACATTATGATTGCCAAAAGCACCAACGAATAGTTTAACAGATTCATGATTCAAACTGGAAGATTCCCCGATACTTTCTAGTTCGCAAGTGATTTCACCCGAAATGATGAACACCAACTGTGGGCTGCAAATCGTGTCTTATCTTCATTTATAGAGACTCAGCAAGAGGAAGAAAAGTTACATCAAGATGGGGAGAAGTACCTGTTTTTTATTCAAGTCTGGTGGAAATTATTAATAAAAACTCTAGTACATGTCATGCTGTATCGTTATATACACATATAAGACTGTTTACAAACTAAAATAAAAGATTTGTAACGTTAAACAGTTTAAATTTGCTGAAACTGATGAGAAACTTCTTAACATATTATTTACTTCTGAGGATGAATTGCGTACTCCGAGAGATCAAGAGAGTAAACTTTGCTAACAACACAATCTCCAGGCTGTAAACAAACAAAATCAATGCCTTTCAAGTAAACAAACTTATCTATGATTGGGTGATATCTCTGCTTAAGCACACTTACCGAAGCATCTGGAGCTATCCCGATCAATGCATCAGCATGAGAATAAAATTCTTCCTTCAAAGAAATTACGATTATTTGCAGGTCTCCGGTCTTTTGCCTGATGTACGTAGCAACTTTACCGATGTTTGTGTTATCCAGGGCAGCGTCGATCTCATCTAGGACGAAAAATGGAGCTGGTTGGTAGCTGAAATACAATAATTTAGAGTTTAGACACAAGAAATGTCATGATTCCGATTCCGAAGACTTCTTTCAAAGAAAACTGAATTTAATTTGTTATCGAACCTGTGGATAGCAAACAACAGAGCTAATGCAGCAACAGTCTTTTCTCCACCAGATAAATTGCTCATAGACTGGAATCGTTTTCCAGGAGCCACACAATTGTACGAAATTCCGTCCAAATACGGTTCTTCTGGATTTTCTGGCCCAAGGATAGCTTGCGCTGACTGATTTTGGGCTAGTGCCTACAAAAAATTAAACTTAATTTGTAACAACTGAATGAATGGAGATGGAAACAGAGATGAGTAGATGAGTTTCACAACCCATACCTTGTAAATTCCATCAATGGAACTAGCAACGTGGTCATAACACAAGTTGAATTTTCGGTGTCGTTCGTTTTTGATTTTTTCAAACGCTGCTTTAGCGGCTTTAGCTCTCTTTCTAGCACTGTCAAACTCTTCGTTGGTTTCTTGAAGTTTTTCACGTGCACTTTCTAACTTCTGGTTTGCTTTCATGTTGGGTGCTTGAATTTTTACCAGCAAGTTATGTAGGTCCACTAGCTTCTTGTTTAGCTGATCCAAAGTACGCTTAGCTTCTTCAGGTGAAAGGCCTGTCAAGTCGTCCGGCAAACTACTATAGTCAACCTCAAGCCTACAAGCAACATGCAACCAATCAACGTACAATAATTTCAATAATACAGCATATCGATTTGTAAATTGAGTCTTACCTTTCTTCTCTTGCATAAATAGACTGGGAAGTGATGTTCCCATCGTCTTGAGAGCCTTGGCTTTGACTTCCACCCCCAGTTCCATCCGTTTCTACATCATCTAGGCTGCCTTTTGTGAACGGAATTCGTATATCGTTAATCTGTTTGAAGAAAAACATTTAGAATTGACGTAAATAATAGTCTGAGGTTTATATTCAGAGAAATTTGGAAATATTTTTCAAGAACCTTGCAGTGTTTGAGTATTCCATGTTTGTCAGATTTTTTCTGGTCCATTTTTGCTTCCAGCTGAGAAATTACCTTCTGCACAGACTGAATATCTTTCGCAGCTGCACCAACTTCTCTTCGAGCCTTGCCAATAGCTTCGTCCTGTAGTTGTACACACAATATTAATATCACCTGAAGTTCTAAAATGCAAATTTTAAGCAGGACTGACCTTTTCCGCTATTTTGGCTTTAATTTCAGAAATTTCTTTCTTGATTTTGTCGAAGTTAGATACAAGTCTATCCACATCCTCTTTCGTCTCCTTTTCTTTGTCTTGTTTCTCTTGTAGAGCCTCATCCAATTCACTTAAAGTCTTCTCCCACCGTGAGACGTTGCCTACCACTGCATGTTCAAAATTCAAGCATCAGTTTAGAACTAACCCTGTGTCAGATAAGTGATCCCAAATTTTTTCGTTATATTTAAAATGGAAATTACCACTTTCGGCTCTAGTTTGTTCGAAGTCGATTTGACTCAAAATCTGTTCCTTCTGATTCATGAATTCCATTCTCTTTTGTTCACGTTCTTGCTGAGTTCTATTGCACATGTCAAAGGTTGTTGTAATTCAGTTAATAAAATTACAAAATGCAAGTAAAATACCTAAGTTCTCGCTCTTCGTATTGACGGATGTTATCAACACCAATTTGGAGACAAAAGCTTTTAAAGCACTCATCTTCGATTTTGTTTAAAGTCGTCCGATAATTTTGTATTGAGTCATCACGGGTAGAAAGCTTAACTTCAGTACTTTTAACATGTCCGTTGACAGTTTCCAATTCTAATTTTACTTCCTCCTGCTGACGCTGTAAACCTAGAATTTGCTTTTGCTGCAAAGTTAAAATGATCAAAATTAGAATGATCATTGTATAAAGACTCAACTGAACTCAAAAATGTGTACAGACTTACCGTAGCTTCTCGGTCATTTTTGGCATACTTATGCCGTGTTTCAAGACCCTGAATTTGCTGCTCAACTGTGTTTAATTCACTTTCTTTCCTACTTTTCTTCATAGCTTCTCGTAACTCCTCACTTATCCTATCCTTTTCTTGCTTCAACTTCGTTAAATGTTTGTCATCCCATCTCTGTGCCTTCTTAAGTAAATCCAACGTTCCTCCAGACATAATACCAGAGCGTGTAAAAAACGTCCCGTCTAATGCCACGGCCTGAATGTGCAAGTTGAATTTTTATAGTTTTGTGCATGTACACATTTTGATCAAGGATTGGATATATCTAACAATCGCAAGTAACTTACGTCGAATCGCTGCCCTGGTTCCAAATCATAAGCAACTCTGTTGGCATCTTCTTGCGACTCACACACTAAGGAATTGTTAGTTGCGAAAAGCACAGCCTTTTGAATTTCTTTCGGCTTGAAGTCTAAGATGTCGTAAAGAAGGTGAACATTGGAAGGATCACGGATATTTCTCAGCCGCTCGCGTATAGGTTTAGCATCAATGGTGTCAAGAGGTAAGAATGTTTCAGGCTCCAACATCTGTTCTTTCAAATACTGAATGCAGGACCTGGCGGTTTTTTCATTGTCCACAACAATGGCTTCCATATATTTTCCCATGACTTTAGTTACAGCCACTTTGTACTTCGAGTGGCGAGGATTACACATGTTGATCATCCGATCATACTGAAACATTAATCCCTATGTGTTTAATTGTTCTTATCATTCAAATAAGATACTATAAATCCTTACCACTCCAGGAAAGTGTCCTTTAAAGGTTTCGACGATTTCTTGCTTCTTCTTTCGTCGAGCTTCTTCGTGCTTGTCAACTCTGGCGTCTCCCAACTTCATATTAACGTCATCCAAACCTTTCTGTAGTGTTGATAGCTTATCTAAAATAGATTTAATTTAATTCATAATTTTGAAAGTGAAATTATGCGCAACTTAAGGGCTTACTATCGTACGTTAGACATGCTGTACAGAACATACCTTTACTGGTGTGCACCTCTCCCTGCAATTCTGTACGGATTCGTTTTTGCTCTTCCAAGCTGGTTTCATACATTTTAATGTGCTCGCCCAGTTTTTCCACCCTCTTCGTCGATTCAGAGATCTCGTGGGTCAGTTGCTTCATTTTAGACTCTAGGTCGGTCTTTTGACGCTGGAAACTGTCTAACGCCTCTTGATCATCTTTGGCCAATCGGTTAACGCTATTCAGCTTGCCGATTAAGTCACGCGACTTTTCTTGCACTCGTTTCTTCAAATCCCAGTACTCTCGGAGCTAAAATAATTTATACCCAAAATGAACATTACCAATAATAAACTCCTATTTTGAAAACAAATGTTAAAACATAAAACTGTCTAACTCTTACCTGCGAATCTTGCAAAGTGATATCCTGCCCTTTATCCAAACTTTCACTAGCTGTTTTAGCAAGGTACACTTGTTCCGCTTCTTCGACTTCCCTTACTTGCTTTCTCAACTCCCCGATGTCATTTTCATGAGCTTCTTTTGCTTTCTGAGCTTGATCTAGAGACTTCTTAGCAGTTTCAAGTTTCTTCTTAACGTGGGCAACATTTTCCTTGGCTTTGATGAACTCCGGTCGCTTTGCATTTAGCTCCCTTTCTTTGTCTCGTTGCGTTGATTCTTTTCCAGCTAAATCTCTATTCAAATTACCAAGTTCCTTTTTCTTTTCTTTCAGATCAGCATCCAACTTTTCTTTAGTGTTATCCAATCGTTTAACATCTTTAGACTTCAATTCCAAATCTTCCTTAATTTGATCGATTTCATCTTCAACAACAGACAGCTTGAATAAGTGCAGCTCGACCTCTTTGTCCCTCTGTAAAAGGCATTTAGGAGTAAGAAATGATGATACGAAAATATATTATATCGCTTGCAGCTGTAAGAGAACTTACGTAGTCATCTTTAAGTCTCTGATACTTTTCGGCTTCTTCTTTTTCCAACTTAGCTTCCTTTCTCTCGGCAGCGATACCCTTTTTCTTCAAATAAGTGAACTGTGTATCTTCTTCTGCTTTTAACATCTCAGCTTTGGTTCGTTCGTAATCGTCTTTCAAAGCTCCAGATCTGTAATTTCATAAATTATCTTGTTTCACAGAAATTTGGCCAAAAATTCACTATCTATACTTTCGTAGGATATAAAGTACGTACCCGGATATTTCTTCGAATAGAGCAGTTCTTTCTTTAGGATTTTTCATGGCAATGTTTTCAACCGCGCCTTGGAAGACCAGGAAGTTCTTCGCTTTCACATTTATTCCTAAGGCTTCAAGCTGAGTAGCATAAGCCTGCTGCCCCACAATCTGTCAAAACATTTTCCAAACAAACTGTTAGTTCTCAAAATTACAATTTATTAACCCTACATGAAATGTTTCACTCACCTCTCCATCAATTCTATACTCAGAGCTTGAGCCCTGTACAATTCTTGAAAACTTCTTTTCTGTCGACCCATCGTCTAGTTGCAAAATAGCAGAAACAGAAGCAGATTTTGACACTGGGTGTCCAACACTCGCTCCATGAATCAAATCGCTCAACCGCTTCACTCGAAGTGACGTAGTCTTCTCCCCCATCACGAAACTGATAGCGTCCATAAAATTGGACTTACCTGATAGTAAAATATACACAACGAAGTTAATTTTATGTTTCCTTAAAACTTGATTGTAAGAGCTTGGTAATTACCAGATCCGTTGGGCCCTACAACGGCCATAAAAGGCTTCAGGGGTCCAATTCTTACGGACCCTTTGTAGGACTTGAAGTTCTCCATATCGATGTACTTCAGCGTCGCCGGCATGGCTGTATTTAGTCGGGCAAATTGCCCCACCCACCACCACAGTCAACAATTAAAAATCTGAAATTCAACAATTAAATAATTTTGCTGATGGCTGCTGTTGTCACTCGCAGAAAATTAAAAGGCTCTCTGCGAGTTTTCCCAAAACTCTGTGCTGTTATTGTTTGACGAAACTCGGGACATTGACAAGAAAAGGAGGCATCGGAAGACATTGACTTGTTTGTGCGCGGGAACTCAAGAGTCTCCTGGGGCATCGTGAGAAATGTTTATGGAAATCATTGTGCCAGTGTACAACACGACATCGAACAGCACACTTGATATTAATTATGATTTCAGCTGATGAATATTATTATGATGATATATTATTAGTAAATTACAGGAAGACAAAACTGATGTTGTTTACGAAACTGTATTCATTATCTTTATTGCGTTCGGCTTCAGCTGCTCCGGTAATGTGGATAGTCTGTGAAGTAAGCTTTAACACTCAAAGATTAATTCTTCGTGTCTTTAGAAGACTACAGGCATTATTAATTTCATTTAACATTTTTAAGTACGTTTTGGTCTAAGACGTCTCTGTAATGAACTATATTTAAATTGAAGGTCGTGCTTAAGCTACAGTGAAACAAGAGTTTTATATGAGATCTATCTCTAGATGTATTAATCCAGCGCAAAATCTAACGTCTTAGACGATGAAGTAAAGTTCATGATAGTACAAGTAATAAAAAACTATTTGCAAAATCTAATATAGATCATGATAGTGACAGACAAGGCAAAGTCTTAAAAGTTTTCAGACTCAGCATACGATGATTCGGCCTTAACCGAGTATGATTCTTTGACATTTAATGTCGAGGATCCTCTTCCACCATGGCCAGTTTTACGTCGATGGTTGTTGAACATGAGTAATTCCTGACACTTGAAATCGCACAAGTGGCAAACGTAAGGGTCCATTCCTGGATGGCGAGATTTCAGATGACGCACAAGATCTCCGTTAAAAGACGTCGCATATGTGCAGGCATAGCATTTGTAAGGCTTTTCTCCCGTATGTATTCTTGTGTGGCGCATCATTTCCGCTGGAGTATTAAAAGTTTTTCCGCAGTGAGGACACTCTCCAGGTTGTTTGTTTCTGGTTGACATGTCAAGTATCGATCTGTTTTGAAGTTGTTCATAGGTTGTTGACTTTTTTAATAGTCCTCCTGGTTTGACAGAGGATCCGTCTATCGTTTGAACACGTGGCTGACCAGGTTTAATCTGATTCCATTGATTCAGACGACTTCTATCGATTTTAGCCTGGGCATAAACTTCAGAGAGACTGACAACTGTTGCGGACCCCTTCAATGATATTGCTGGAGAATAGCTCTTAAGTATACTGTTAGCGTGACTTGTTGAAGGTATACTGTTGATTGACCGTTGGTTAAGAGACTTTAGTTTGATCACTGGTGAAGCTCCTTTGGGCTTTATAGCGATCAGTTTTGGCGGACCAGATGAGTTAAGCGTTTGATACAACAAACTTCCGTCTGGTGAAGGTATAAGCTTTTCTGAAAAGTTAACACAAAATTCAATTGAAATTCTACTTTCATTGCTTTACTGCATTGGAATGCAACGCTGTAAAACAAAATCAGACCTCGTGCGACGAAACTTTTACTGGCAGTCGATTTGAAGTTGGGTCCTATAAAATATTTCTCGCCATGCAATACTTTGAATAAACATCAAAAAATCAGTTAGCAATTAAATCATTGATGCAATAATAATAAACTGATAATAATGTTGTTACTCAAATTAGCCTTACCTTCATTCATCTTATTGAAAGCGTCGTCAAAATCATAAGCTGCCTCATCTTCATCTGCTGAATACTCATTATTATCATTAGTGTTTTCCCACTGCTCTTGGTTTCCTCCTCCATCGTCATCATCGTATTCAATGTCAAGGCATGGCTCAACGTTAATTACTTCAACTTCTTCACTATCTTTCCACGGCATTGCATCGCCACTTCTTCTATCCTCTCCTTCATTTTCAGGAACGTCTTCCTGCTCGATGATGATGTCTTGCTTCTTGCGGTACACAGAATTTCTTGCGTGAACAGCTCTACTGTCTATTACTTGAAGTGGGGTTTCGTTACTTTCACGACGCCTTACAGGCACATCAGGACGCTTCTGAAGAGGTGGCGGAGGATGATGAATTTTAAATCTCTTCGGACTCAAATCTTCACACTCTTCTTGGTTAATATCATCTTCATCTACTTCAATAACATCGTAGTTATCGTGATGGTATTCATCACTTTGAGAGCTTAACCGTCGTTTATCCTTTAACGCTGCTGCTACTGTTGAATTCACTTTGCTATCGCTTCCTTCATATCCATCGTCATCATCTACTTCTCTTCCACTGCGTCCTTTATCATAATTTTCCGAGCCTTCTCCACCCTCTTCATCCTTCACATCTGTTTCTAGCTCGTAATCTTCTGTAAAATCAGTTGAAAACATTACAATTAGAACCTACCTACAGCACCGCAAAATTTCAATTGTCGATAAATGTTATTTAATAGCCCAATCTTACCGAATCGTCGACACAGCCACGACTCGATTCGTCGCCTCCACTTGCCCTCCACGCTAAGTTGATGCCTGAGAAGACAAACCTGTCCCTCTAGCGCTACTAGTCGACTAATGCACTCTCCTGTCGACATTCTCCTTGACGTCGACGGTGTCTGGTCGACAATTTTCGGCAAAATATGGAGCAACAATAAATAATGCACTTGCTTTTCAGACAAATTATTTTATGAAGCGGAATAGAGTGTTTGTTGCACTTCTTTTGTATTTATAACACACTATATAGACTGCTCAATAGTAAACAGCGGCAAACTTGAATATTCTATTGGGGCACATTGATACAAGAAGTGTCAGTCTCATAATAATAAAAAATCGGAAGAATTAAAATTATTGATTCGTTGGAATTGTAATCGTAATTTAATTCATTTAACAATAAATGCATTTTAGTTGAACTGTCATTCAAAAAGTAATGGCTGTCTGTGTGTCAGTTATCGGGAAAGATGTAAGTCGAATTCAGTAAAATTCCTATTACATAAATTGTAATTGTTCTGTCTGTGTAAATGTGTTCTCATGATTGGTGTGTTAATTGTTTTTAGAACGGCCCCATTTATTTCAAATGCAGAGCAAAGGCAGAGGATGTTCATGGATTGGGGTCAACTGCTGGACCCTTCGGTGCAGGGTCGGGAGGAGGAATGACAGAGCTACAGTATAGTTTTATTGTCAGTTCAGCCCTGGACATTGTTGAGGAGCGAGTGCAGATGGGAATGGGAGGTGCCCATCAGGCGTTTAAGGCTAATGCTTCTTTATCGCAAGGGGGTGTGTCACAGGTAGGAGATGGGACTCAGGTGGCGACAAGGGAGTTGTATCTTGGAGCCTTAACCGCTCAAGAAGAGTATAAAGTGTAAGTATGGGAGAAACCAGCAGTACTTCGTGATCTCGTGAGTATCGTGAGAAATTACAATTTATATTTTCCTCTGTTGCAGGTACGGCTACATGACTAATACAAAGATTAAGTTCATTCTAATTGTTGAAGAAACAAGTATTCCACTAAGAGAAAATGATATTAGAATGGTAATTAAATTATTAAGCATGAGAACAAAAATTCTTAAGAATGAAATTCTTGGTTGTAATGCATTATTATAATATTCTTGGTTATTGTACTACAGATGTTTAGAAAACTGCATGGAGCCTTTTGTGACCTGATGTCTAACCCGTTTTATATGCCTGGAACAGAAATACATTCCAAGTAAGCTTATGTTTTATGATTACTCGTAACATACTTATATGATGATGCTGAAGTTCACCCTTTGGGTTTTTAATAGAAGATTTGATGGAGTTGTAGCCTCAATCATGGCTGGACAGTAAAATTAATTCGTTACAATTGTAGGGTTGCTACTGTATGCGTCTAAGTTTATTTGTAGTTCGCTAATACACGGGAAACTGTATAGGTTTCGTACTTGGACTTTTGTATAAAGCTATAACATTATAGTCATATTGTTGGAATTACTTTTGTTGTATCTCAATAAAGATGCAAACAACTGAATGAAAAACTAATTTGGCGTTGCTTGTCAGTGGAAATCAACAGAAAACAGAAAGCAAGAAAGTCGTTACTATCAAAATGTAACACTTCAGTCAGTACAGTTTTACACAGCTTTCTAATGTTTCTCTAGAGCTTTAGTTAAGAGGTCCGTTAAGTTCGTAACAATTAATCGTGGATCTTCTTCTAGCCCCGCAGTGACCATTGCATTCGCGAAAAGTTGGTCAGCCAGCATTCTCGCAAGATCCGGGTCTGTCTCTTTCAGGCTTGACATCTTTTTTATCAATGGATGCCTTTAAAATTAATAGATGTTAATTACACAAAAATGTTAAAACAAATAGATTTGATTCATTAATGCTATACGTACTTGACATTTAATTCCAATCGTGGCTGAAGAATGGAATATCTTGCTTCAGGGGTCATTTGTGCGAACTGCGTCCTGACGAAGTGGCGTGCAGCAGCCATTTCTTCAACAGTCACAACACACGGATGATTTTCTAACTTTTGTGTGAGTTTGACTGATTGAGCTCTTCCCTTTAATGTCGTTTGAAGCCATGAAACAAGACTTTCTGCCTCTGACTTAGTTAGAGTTCCGATAGCTGTGGTTATTTACAAAACCTTGCATTTAGTATTTAAAAACCTGATCTTCGTACTGGTTCCAAATCATAAGAATAGGATTTTATTTTCTTACGCAGCGTATCAAAGTTCAAATCATCCTTCATTTGCCTCATTTCCTTTTCAACCGAGGTTAAATTTCGTCTGTCGTACTGCCTCATTTGCAGCAAAACCATTTCGTCGTATGGTTGAAAACAAAATAGAACTTCTAAATTCCTTTCCTTCAGAGCTTCATAATAAGGGGATCTCTCAGCAAGCTCTCGACTTCAATTCCATAAAAATTGAATTAATACTTACTTCTAAAAAATCATCAATGGTTAGAAATTCTGTTTCATTCTGTCATTTACCTAGGAGCAGCCAAATAATATATGTCCTTTTGTGCTGGCTGCATCCTGCTTATATACTCTGGTAAACTCACCAGACTGCCGGATGGTTGAGACGAAGATTCAAATCGTATAAGCTTAGCAATTTCCTCCTGTGAAAACCGATGTTAATTATTTAATATCAGACCTCCAATTACATTTAAATCACAAGCCATAAATACTTGCCTTTAACACATGTTCAGGTTCCGTAATGATTCCTTCTTTCAAGAAAATAGCGTAGTCTTTATAAAACTTCGCGTAAGATTCTGGTTCTTTCTGGGATCGTTCATGCAAAAATCTGAGAATCCGATTAACAACTACTGTTCTCAATTTCCTGCAATATGAATTTCTCATCAGATTTGATATTTTACAAAAGAGAACCATGTTGAATTCACTCTACCTTATCAGTGCGCTGTCTTGCAAGAGTTCTCTACTCAAGTTCAGAGGAATATCTTCAGAATCAACTACTCCTTTCATGAATCTTAACCAGTTAGGCATTATGTTGTCTGCCTTGCTCTTAATCATTACTTTCCTACAGTATAAACTGACGCCAACTTGGGCTTCTCGACTCATTTCAAACAATCCTGTACCCCAACATACATTCTTATGTCGAGCTCAAAGTTTCATTTTAAAACTGTTAATCTAGTCAAGTTTTTACCTGGTTTTCCGTCTGGAACATAGACCACACATCGTAGGCTGAGCGGAACATCTGTGCTGAAATGAAGAGTAAATCGGGGTCGATCATAAGCGCCTCCGATGAAATGGTAAAATTCATCATGCATCTCAGGAGTAACTTTCTTGGGCTCCATCAACCACAACGCCTTTGAAATCAATTCATACATTTTAAATCATAATGGCTAATGGCTTTTATAAATATCTCAGTCTTTTTTGTCAGCAAATCGTCAGTGCGGCAATAGGCAATACAGTAATTTAGGACTGACCTGCACAGTATTAATTTGTTGCCCATTAAGGAAAATCGGGTTTCCGACAAAATTGCTGTACTTCTTAACAATTGCTACATGTAGTAATTATTATTTGAGTTGTAAAACCACAGAATATGAATTTTCGATAAACTATGTTCAAAATTCTTACACAAAACGGTGTCTTCGTCGCTAAATTGTCGATCGTCAGTTTTTAGGTGTAAGACAATTTTAGTCCCCTCTTGAACACCTTCAGCTTCTTGAATTTCGTACACACCAGTGCTGAAAAAAATGACACACGTTTATAATGCATTTAAAAAAAATTAGATTATTTGATTTATGTGCCACCAACCCATCAGATGCCCATTTGTAGCCCACCGATCCTGGTGTACTCGACTTAGAGAAAACTTCAACTTTATCAGCAACCATAAATGCAGAATAGAATCCAACTCCAAACTGTCCAATAATCGCACCAGGATCTAGTCCAGTCGCTGCTTTGGACTGATTTAACTGCTCCAAAAATGCCTACGTAATATTCAAACTTATTAAAGAAAACTGATTGTTTATTTTTTATTTTACTTCTCTCTCATTTTCATACCTTGGATCCCGATTTTGCGATTGTTCCCAAATTGTCGACTAGTTCTTCCTTCGTCATTCCAATTCCAGTATCCTGCATGAAACATTACGGATGTTAGAAAACGCTTATAAGTAGATGGTGCACAAAACCTACTTGAATCGTGAACGTGCGATTTTGCTTGTCAGTCGCGATGTGAATCTCCAGCTGCCTGTCACTTCCCCCAAGCTTTTCTTCAGTCAGAGAGGTGTATCGAAATTTTTCAATGGCGTCACTTGCATTAGAAATAAGTTCTCGGATGAAGATCTGCAAATTAAAATATATTTTTAATACAAATTGTAAACATCCTTTCATGTCCCATGTTCTTCCGACCAACACGATATACTACCTCGGATTCTGAATATAAAGACTTCGCTACAATATCCAACAGCATTCGAGTCTCCGCCTGGAATTCCCGCTTTTCAGCCGTTCCTGATGAGCACAATTGAAATACATCAAAAATATAATATACAGAAGGCGACGAAAAGTAATATTTCCATTTCTTAAACATGGGACTTTTAACAACCTGTAGCCTTTTCTTCATTCTTAATGATGTTTCGATATTCCTGCTGGAGGTTTTCTTCCTGCGGTTTTTCCTCCGTGTCTGCAGCTGCCGATGAGCTGTACCGATGTATCTGTCCTTGACGATGCTGACTCAATGTCCACAAAGGAACTTGCAGCAAATTGCCGTTTCCAAAGCCCGAGCGGAGTGAAGAATTAACACAGGTAGAAAAGCACTGGCGACCTCCTGACGCTGGTGAATACACGAAATAAGTCCCTGCAAAGCAAAATCGGTATAATCGCTGCAAGAATATTGGAAGGTATTGCTAAAATTAGTTTGGTTAGTTTGGATATGGTCTAAATAGCAC
The DNA here is from genome assembly GCA_034696585.1 of Isotomurus maculatus. Classification (NCBI taxonomy): domain Eukaryota; kingdom Metazoa; phylum Arthropoda; class Collembola; order Entomobryomorpha; family Isotomidae; genus Isotomurus; species Isotomurus maculatus. Next base: position 11,189 of record JAQGAC010000097.1, on the reverse strand, counting down.
AAACCTGACAGATGATTTAAAACAGGGGCCGACCTCAGGTGCTGAAAACTGGCGACGCTGTGAAGCAGTCGTCTTCTAACGAGACTTGAGATAGTCATTGTCTGTTTGCTGTATAATTAGTTCTAAATTCCAATAGACAAACACTTATGTTATTTTGGTTTATCTTCCAAACTTCGAAAGTGCATAGGAACTTGAACACGCTTATTATTTAGCTTGAGTGGAATTGCATGTGCCGGAATTAAGCGCTGAGCGGATTGAACACAGCCCATGCCAACCTTCACGGGGCAAGGTGATTAATGTGAGTTACATCGTTTTAGATCTTCGCTTCGATAGGATTTTTTTAATGATGTCATTTGATGCAAAACGCAAACATTCCAAACTACACATGTATACGGTTTGAGGTTCAATTTTGTACGACGTACAATGTAAAAACAATGTTTATTTTTTGAACGTATAATATTATAGTATTGCACATTATAATATTGATCACGAAGTATATGCGAAGCTAAAAAGGCTACAACTGAGCTGAGACACACATCCACTAATCTACACGAATATGTCGGTGTGAGATACTGGTCAGTAAGTTAAAATAAAATTACAAAGACTAGTTAGATTAGTTTAACAAATACTGGTGAAGTGTTGAATCAGTACTGGTAGTGCGACAGTGGTATTTTTATTCCGCGATATTAGCACCAAGTCTCTCTGAAATTGCGGTAGTTCAAGAGTATTTATGTAGTTACGGTCCATAACTTAAACATTTTAGCTGAACTCAAGATTTCCTTGGTTCACCAGCACACTGCGAGATTTTGTCCGACTACTGTCTACAGTCCGTCTCTAGTCCTATGAACGAATCCGTGTGACATTCAGTCCCTCACATACAGCGCTGCAAGTTCATACGGCGCTCTTCCCGTCCAGTTGTCGTAGGATTGAGCACACATAGCGACGTACCAACTGCAAAGTTGAGTTATATCGCTTACTCTTGCTTGCGCGACTACCGCTCCGGCTTCACACTTAAGATGGGCATGCGAGTCCATAAGAGTAATCTGATAGAGATGGTACAAAAGAGTTTATATTAGAAGATTTAAGTTTTAAAACTGACTACTAATGTCTTTCAAGTGAAACTGTTACTGCAAAATTAAACGATTTCTTACCTTGGAAGTACGACTTTGGTAACAAAATACAACAGACCTTCCTCCACACACCAAGACCAAGTATAAGTCACTATTTTCCTTTTTACTAGGAGGAGGGTTGTACTCGAACTCGTTTATAACACTTCTCATATTTTTGGCCAATGTTTCGCCGATAGGCTCTATGACTAGTGTAGTTTTCTAAAAATAAACAGGAAAAAACATTTTCAATCCACCAGAAACCAGAATTCCAAATTCAACATACGGAAGCCACTTACCTCCAACCACTCGGTAAGCCATGGGTATTTAAACGCCACAGCCGTTAACGCCTCGGGAACAGTGAGATCAATATCAACCAATTGTCCCTGTGACATCATCGACTCATGAATGTCATTTCCTTCAACAATAGCCTCTGCCATGGACGTGATAAGCATTCTACTCAAAGGTTGATCGAAATATCCCCAAATTAGCATTTCAAATTCATGTAGGCGTCCAGCCATCAATGTGCAAATCAGGGTACACGCGTTCGAGCCTACAAATCAAATAAAAAGGTTTAAAACTTGTGTCTCGTGTATAAATGAATCCTCTTTACTACTCCTTACCTATTACTCTGTCGCCAAGCTGTGACTGTGAAAATGATGAAGGAAACCACCAGACGTGAACGCCACCGCCATCCTGAATGGCAAAGACTTCCGGAGTGAACTCGACGTACCTAGCCATAATAGGCGCACAGGATGTCTTTGGAGGAGACGGAGCTGTCGGAGGAGACGGAGCCAACGGATGGGACGATCCTAATCCTGGAGAACTGCTGCGATGAATTTGGTCCTCCACGAGGATACTCTCCGACTCCTGGGTCACCACCACTGGTGGATCCCCACAACTCCTGACCTTATTCGATCGACGGGATAGTAATTTCTGGAGCAACAATTTGGCACACAGTTGTCGTGGGTAGCACGATTGGCACTTGCGAGGATGTTGCTCATTGGCGTAGACGCGAATCCTGAAGACCGTCTTCTAATATTCTGTTGTCACAAGTGTGATTTACTTCCAGTAGTTGAAAGTCTGATTAATGACGAGTAGACACTTGAAATTGTGAAGTATCCTCAACTCTCGAGAGACACACTAGAACTAAAAGTAAGACAACAAAAAGTTGAAAGAACTGGAGAAGTGGTGCAATTTATCTTCTAAATTACGATATTTATGGGTCAGTAAAATCGATTTTCTTCGAGAGTAAGAGTGACTCACTTGAAAGTGAGTTAGCAATTCCACAACAAAAACACACGAAGACACGAATGAGGTCATAAGTTGGCTGATGAGGAGAGCAGCCTGCTGAGCAGCGTATGACGAGGGATTGGGTAGGCGGCTGCGTCATCCTCATGTTGGCAGATCCAAAGCAACACTACCGATTCCAGTGTCTCAACTTCCAACTGATGCGGATGCAGCGTTGATTTTGGAGATTTCCAGTTGAGGAAATTGAAACTGGGCCAGCAGGGGTTGAAGTTGAAATGAAATGTAAGGCTGGAAGAAGGGAGCCTAGTCTTATGACACTACTTCAGTAGGTCTCGATGGCTACTTTGAGCAAAACAAACCCATGTTGCGTGAGGGGACAACCCACACGGGTTTTGGTAGACGGGAATTCGGAACATTGAATTAGAATCAGAATATTGGATCTGAAAGGTAGTTTAGCTGTGAATGATTGCTAACGAAGTAACAAAAGTACAAAGTTAAATTAAAATTTCTCTTTAAATCTGACGTGAGTGGAATGACCAGGGTTTACTAAAATACATATCAAAAGAGAAGGCTTATTTGAGGCAGCGTGAGACGATATTTCAATATTGGGCTTTCTATATCGATCGAGTTTCGAGTACTAAGAAAGCCCTATTGGCTAGGTGGATAAAGTGAACTAAAGATTATTAGGAGTCCATTGATATGGATGATGACTTGGATGAGGTAGATATTGACAGCTTGTTAAAGGTAAGATGTTGACAGTAATATCACAAGTCAAATATTGTAAGATACAAGGAGGGCAAATATTGTCAGGAAGTCAGAATGGTTTATGAGGTCTGAGAGTTTGATCGCTTGAATTCAACGCAGGCTTGTGACGATTTAGCGGACGTGCCAAAAACTTCAAGTGCGGGATCGATTCCGCAGCCCCTTAAGTCGAATCTTAAAGAATCAGGGTCCGGAGGGACAAAGAGTGCAGAGTCTGCAAGTTATAAAAATGAAAGACAGGTAATTTACAATAAAGATACCGAGAGGTATATAGAAAATTTTTCACTTGTTTCTTTATGATAAGCACAAATCGTTAAGTACCACATTTGGTTTTAGCTTGGAAACTCATCTTCTAAATCTGTGAGATTTTCTAACGAAGTTGAAGAATCAACTCAAGTTCCTCAAAGAAAAAGTGAACTGGCAGCTATTCTCCTCCAGGATGATGTTGGCACAAAACCAAAAGTAGAAGACCAACGATCTCGTAGGGATGCTGGAGGATTAGCGACAGCTCCTCCTAAAAAACCTCCTTCAGCTTCTAAGAAAGACGACTGGTTGGGTTTAGACGACGACAATTTCGACTCCCCCTACAATTCTCTTGACATGTTTTCTTCTTCTAAAGCGCCTCCCACTCAGTCTGCTGAAGATTCAGCTCAAAAAGCATCAGACTTTGAAATTCCAGAAATTGATACTTCAGATTTACTAAAGATGCTCTCATCCGGTAAAAACAAGCGGAGTGATCCAAGTACAAATGCGAGAAAGCCCCCTGTTCCCCCGACGTCAGGAAGACGGAACTTGGATTCCTTCGGCAGCTCCAGATCACCATCTCCAGTATCCGCTAATATACCACCACGAGGACTTCAAAGTGAGGCTTTGCAAATTAATCCTCGACAACCGAATTATCCTTCAAGAGATCCGTCCCAAGATAAATTCAGTGTTTCTGATAACCAACAGCGAAAGCAACCACCATCGTTTGAACAGTTCCAAGCTCAGCAGCCAACAGGTTTAAATCCCACTATGGGTGTGGACTCTACAAGTATCAAAACAACTTCTTCATTTCTCGAGTCCCTGCCATTTCTTAGCAAAAGTAAGGACGGTTTAGGAAAGAAAAGTGTTTTGGAAAGTTTGCCAGGAACTGCAGGAGGAGATTTTGGCGACTCTCATCCTGGGGTTCCACCGGAAAAACCTGGAGTAAAGAAGAAAGCGAGTGGAGTGAAGCTTACTGGTGGAGGTGCAACTCTCCAACTGCCAAGTCATCTCGTAAACGAAGAGGAACTGAAAATTATGAGTTCCAGTTTAAAAACTCTATACGCCAATCAACTAGAAATGCTGGAAAACAGTTACAAAGAGCAACTGGACTTTCTGTCCCTGTCGAACAAACGGAGAGAAGATTTACTTAAGGATGAAATGAATAACCTACAAGGAGATTATGAGCAACGACTTCAGCGTATGAGGGTAAGTTACTTCACCTCTTGATTTCACTGCTTGCGGCAATTGAAGATAGTTAAATAATTTATGATTTTTTGTAGACTGAGTTGGTGAAAAATGAAGGTTTGTCTGTGGAAAGAGTGCAGGAGGACATGAAAAAATTGTCTGATTTAGTTTTAAACCTTGGGACCAAACTGGAAACTTCACAAATCTCAGGCAGTGGTTCGAGCTTGGATGAAATAAAGTCAGAAATGATGAAAGAATTCCGAAAAATGTTAGACAACCAGAATGAAGACATTTCAAGACGAGTGGGAAGTTCACTGGAGCGAGAGTTACACAAGACATTTCAGGAGTTCCTGCAGCAAGCGATTTCTGCACAGAATATTCACTTGGAGGGGTTGAAGAAACGACTTGAGACGGTTTTGGAGCAGAAGGAATCTTCAAATGATAAGTTACTGGAAAAAATTGATTGTAAGCACTCAGCACTTTAATAATTTCAATCAAGTTCTTACGATGAATTAATTACTATCATACTCATACTTGTGGTTGTGTAAATTGCAAAGCATCAGAAAAGCACCGTCAAGAAGAAGTACAACGAGTATTGAAAGCTCAAAGAAAAATCAGTGAAGCTGGAGTAAACTCAGTGGTTGATTCTGTCCTTAAACTGTTTGAAAGCCAAAAAGACGTGAGTAAAAAGAAAGGAGATCGACTGGCCACACAGATCAAGGAGTTCCGTAAAGATTTAAGACGACTTTATGCAGACCTTGAGACTAAGAATGATTCTGTTCATGTACTAAATCACTGTTTCATATTTTAGTAATTCCAGTCGTCATAAATAATTATGTTGATCATGCTTTTTCGATTTGTAGAAATCTCAGTTTAGTATTGAAATGGAACAGCGAACGATAACTCAAGCTGTTCGGGACATCAACACAATTCTCAAGTTGGTTACTAGTTCCAGCCAGAATAACCAACTATTTGGAGGAGCAAGCATGCACGATCCGAACAGCGTAGCCAGTCATTATTCAATCATCCAAGCAACGCAACTTCAAACACAAAACGAAATGGAAATTAAGCTGATGAAGGAAGAGAGGCGAGCTTTGAGTGATTCGATAGCTCAGATGAACGTGGAGCGACGAAAACTCGGTGATGAGAAAGTTGCATTGGAGAGAGATCGGTTAGAATTCGAAAAAGAAAAGGCCCGAGTAAGAGAACTGGAAATGCAGGCCAAGTCTCGGATGATGGAAGCTGATGAGCTGAAAAGGGTGAGTGTCAACGGTCATTACGTCTGAAACTGTCGGATTTGTAGTAACAGAAGAAGTAATATTTTTGTTCAGAATGCAGAATCTCTTCGCTTTCAAGAAACGCAGCTGTCACAAGAAGCGGAAGCAAAGATGAAAGAACTCCACAAGGAGAAGTCTCGAATGAAGGAAAGATTCTTTGAAATCGAACAGACGTTGAGAATGAAGGAGCAGAAGTTATACCAAGACAAAAGTGATTTGCTCAAGGAGAAAGAGTTTATGGATAAACTGAGGGACCAATTGATGTGCCCAGGATGTCTTAATTCCACCAAATGTGTTTCATCCTCTGCCCTTTTAAACTTATCTGCCCCACCTTCGTACAATTCAATGAGGTCTGATGGAGATGGAGTGGAGCTTATGAATGAGCCAGGACAGACGTCGAATTTATATAATACGCTCCCTGTGCCGAAACTCAATCTTTCTCCAGACGAAGACGCTTTCTATAGAAGTAGGAACAAAATGCTTCTCCAACAATTACAGTCACAGGCATACACTGATCTATAAGCTATGATAATTTTTGGACGATTAAAGTTTTACTTTTAACACACAAAAAAGATATTCATTTGTACCATAAACAAGATCTCATGCGATGATCAGCCTATCGCGACTATCGCCTATGTGAACAAAGCTGAAGTTAAGGATCGATTTTTTTACACCAGTCGCCATTGAGTTAGATAATCTCATAGTCATTGAGAGCGGCGGGTTTGGTTGCGCCAACAAGCTCAATCAACAATGTGTTTTTCCTCGTGGTTTTGATTCAACAAATTGGCAGACCTTCGACATTCTTCTTCAAATTGATATCGGGACTCTTTGAATTAATTAGTAATTAAGTTCAGATCTAAACTACACTTAAGGACGAGTACATAGTCAAGCCACACATTATGGAACAAGACGACCCGACGAAAGCGGAGGAGGAGGAATTTCTTCCTGGATTTCCTACAGTTACTGCATTTTCCACTGTGAGTATTCAATTTTAATTAAATGGAATAAAACTATTTAATTACTTTTATGTCAATAATAATGTTGCACTTCACTCACTAATATTGGCTTTTTGTTTTGTTTGGGTAGGATGGGATCAAGAAGATTGTTGGAGCTACGAAGGCCTTCCAGTCTCTCCCTGCTGCGGGACCAGCATGGGATCTCCAGAAAAGTTATCCTGAATTCAATAAAGCTATGAAGACTGCGAGGAGCACTCTAGTCCCTATGTAAGAACTAACAATAAGAAACTACTTGTTTGTTGGGGTTTGCAGTTTTAGAGGTTTAAAATGCTTATTGAGTATTTTTGGAATCCTTTTAGGATGACTTCCTTACTGAAGCACGCCAATATTTCTCCAGATGAATTTCGATCGGGAGATATTGATGAAAAATTCGATTTCTTGGTGGAGGCCAATGATGACATGCTAGAAAGAATAGTAAAACATTTGAGATTTTTTTTATTTAACACGAAATGGAACAATGCGTTGAAGAACATGGTTCTTTGCAGGGACGTGCTCTGGACGAAGCTTCTGGACTATTTAAGAAAGCTGAAACAATTGTAGTGAACCAAAGTGCATCTGTGACATTAAAACCTCCTGGAGCCTGGGCTGAGCGGAAGTTGATAAACGAACAACAAGATTTACTCAAAAAATCTGAAGCATCTCTGCAAGGTCTTTCTTCTTCTAGCATCAACAATAATCAAGTTAGGAAGATTCAAAGGCAACATCGAGTTCGTGAAAAGCCCCAGATTCACTTTAAAGTTCCAGTGGATAACAGTGTTGGACCGTTTATACCTAAGTTAAAGGAAAAACCTCATTCTATTAAGCCTTTGTCCATTCTCCCGGAGTACAACAGCAAAAATGAAGAATAGTGAGTTTCCTATAATAATTTTGTAAGCACAATGTTGATCGTACTGCAAACGCAGTATTGTTTGGATGTGTAACGGTCAATATATTTTTATGAGCTGTAGTCATAATATTATGTTTACGATACGTTTTACAGCTTCGGTCATCCATACCTGGTGGAATTAACTCGATGGGAGCCTTCTGATTCATTGCTGACGCAAGTAGAACCACAAATTCCTAAGAAAGTAGAAGACACTCCCTTAATAGAAGTTTCCACCGCGAGAGACTTGAATTGTATGTTGAAAGACTTGATGCACGCCAAGGAAATAGCGGTTGATCTAGAGCATCACTCGTACAGGAGCTTCTTGGGACTGACGTGCCTTATGCAAATCTCAACAAGAGAAAAAGATTATGTTGTAGATGGCTTTACATTACGAGAAGATTTACACCTCTTGAACGATATTTTTGCTGATCCAAAAATAGTCAAGGTGCGAATTCTTAATTTAACTACCGTATTTTTTATCTCGCGCTAGGCGAGTGTTCTATTGGACAAATTGGACTTGACTATTTTCTATTGTATTTGTTCTTGTTCGTAGGTTTTTCACGGCTCTGCTTATGACATTGAATGGCTTCAAAAGGATTTCGGGTTGTATGTAGTGAATATGTTTGACACTCAAGTTGCTGCCAAAACGTTAAGCTTTCAATTCCTGGGCTTGCAATATTTGCTGCAACACTTGTGTGGTATAAGTCAAAATAAAATGTTTCAATTGGCTGACTGGAGGATAAGACCGATTCCTCAAGAAATGCTGCACTACGCAAGACAAGACACGCACTTCTTGTTGTATATTTATGATATGCTGAGAAACCAATTGTTAGAATGCGGAAATGACTCTCAGTTGAAAAATGTGTATGAATTGTCTAAAGCTGTGTGTCTAAAGGTAAGAGCAATACAAATACTTGCGATACAGAAAAACATTAAGATGATCAATGATGAGCGAATTAGAAAGTAAACGATTGTTGGTGCTTAAAATGTAGAGATATGAAAAGCCCAGCAACAACCCCAACTTGGCCATAAGGAAAATGCGACGGTCACTAAATAATCGTCAGCTGTATGCATTTACGGAGCTTTACAAATGGAGAGATGCCTTAGCTCGTGAGCGAGATGAAAGTCTAGCTTTCATTCTTCCGAATCACATGCTGTTATCTATAGCAGAACAATTGCCAAAAGAAATGAGCGGAATATTGGCTTGCTGCGAGCCTGTTCCTATGTCAGTTCATGCTCATCTTGGAAAAATCCGCAGAATTGTAACTACTGCAAGAGAACTCCCATTGCAGGTACATTTTATTGTGTTTTTAAATTATCGTGTCAAAAATTAATCTACTTGACTATTTTAAAGGCAGAATCTTTTGATTAAGTATGTGTATTTAACTTCGTACTTTTGTAGGAACGAGCTAATGAAGAGAAAGCAGAGAAGCGACCGAAACTGAAGGATTGGGTCATCGTCATGAACAGTGTACATGATGTCACCCTACAAGAAGTATCAAAAAATAGCTCAGAGAAAGGCAAAGAGAAGGTATCAGCATCCGATTCTGTTGACGCAGCCGATGAGGATGTCGATAATCAATCGGAAGTTGAAGATAAAGTGTGGCCTAAGCCACTAAATGAGCCTAAGGATGCAACCAACCAAATTAAAGTTCTGAAGAAACCTTCGATGTTTTTCAACCATAAAGTAATTTTGAGCAAGCCTAAGAGAAGCATGGCGACAGATATTCAACAGGACAGTTATGCACCCAAGTTTGAAGCAGCTGCAGCTCCGTTTGATCGGTACCAGTTGAGCAATGAGATTTTGGATCTACTCAAGGACCCAAAAAAGAAGGATGCTTTAGACATGGAGAATCCAATCGTAAGGGCGGTTTATGAAACTGTGTTTCTGGATCCTTCTGAGGATGCAATGATTGATCAAGACGAGAAGCCGCAAGTCCTTGAAAAGGTCTTCACGGAAGGGGAATTCATTCCTTTCAATCCTCTGGTAAGTTATTACTTAGGGTATATTTATTCTGTCCTATTTTGACAGACTTAAATTAAAGCGCTTTTCTCCTCGCAGGCTGACGGACCCAAGCCTTCTAAAAAGCGCAAACGAAAAGACAAGCACAATCCGTGGGATGATAGTAAGAGAGAAAAACGTGACCCTGAAATCACCGAGCAATCATCAGACGTGGAGGACATAAGGATAGAAACGGAAGAGACTGGAAAACATGAAGTACAGATTGACGAGGAAGACTTAGAAGAAGGTGAAGTAGGGAGCCCGCCTAAGGTAGATGAGTTTTTCTCGCTTTCGTCAGATAAACCTGACGGTAGGACTAAGAAGGGTAAGAAGAGTAACAAAAAGAAGAACAAGCAAACCTTCTTAGACAAACTTAAAAATTCATTTGGGAAGAAGAAAAAAGCAAGAAGCGACGATACCATCTCTAACGCAGTTCAGAGTCCTGATAGGCAAGAACAAGGAGGATCTCAGTCTGTGTCCATTGCTAATACGCCTGAACGTAGACAGTCTCCTAGAAAACATGACTTAGGATCCAACATAGTCCCTAACCCTGATTATAGACCTGGTGCAATCCGCGGTACACCAAAAGGGTCTCGTGGTCAAAAGCAGAAGCATGTACAGTCTTCGCCTAACATGCGCAACACCAGAAGCCGGGATTCTACGCCGGGCAGTGCTGGGAACCAGAGTAGTGCAAGTCGTCGAGGTGGAAGAGGAAGGGGTAGAGGGAGAGGTGGTAAGTTTTTCGAATTCAAAAGTCGAGGTGGGGGAAGAAGTATGACCTTTAAATGATGTGAACCTGCATAATTGAAGTTTTATTCACTTGTCTTACACGAAGTTTAGACTGTACAGGTCTAGGATCTAGGTTATTTATATGTAGTTTCTCATCACGTTAAAGATAATGAAGATGAATGCTGATAAAAATAATGATGATGTCAAACTGTGACGGTTCGAAATTGCCTACTGACAAGAGTGGTTTTGTAGTTCTTTAGCTATATTTCTTCTTGATTAATAAATTGATTTACTAATCTTTGAATAGGCTACAACCTTTTAATATTACTATTATCCATCTTGAACTTAATTCGAAATGAATTAATTATTTCAAAGATTGCGAAAGTAAATATTAAAAATAATGAATAAATACGAAGCGTGCATAAAAAGATTTATGGGTGATGTTGAGTTCAATGCATCAAATATCCAATGGTTTTTATTGAGCTTTCAGTGGCTTTCACTAAGTTAGCATTACTCTACTGCGCTGGGAACTTCTTCAACTGGAGTTTCGGCGGTGGTGGTGGTGGTGGTCCTGCGCTTCCTCTTGTTGGTTCTGAGAAACGAAGTATAACTGCTTAGTACGGCGTCTTCAGAAGTAACAATTTTTCGATGAATTTAAACTTACTCGACTGCGCTGGGAACTTCTTCAACTGGAGTTTCGGCGGTGGTGGTGGTGGTGGTCCTGCGCTTCCTCTTGTTGGTTCTGAGAAA
>JAQGAC010000096.1:0-48459 GCA_034696585.1 Isotomurus maculatus | reverse complement strand
GGGGCGACTTTACTCCGCGCTTAGTGCAGCTCCAATTTGCGTCACAATTTGTTTACTTTATCCTCCACCCAAATTCAGCTGCAGTTACACAGACAGGGACACACTGCATCCCGTTACAACAAGGCGACTTGTCCTCGTTACTCAATTTTGAGTAGCAAACTTACACCTATATAAATACACAGAGAGTCAGTCGCTCTTTATTATATGAGGATTGGAGGAGAAGAAGAATGTTTGTATCGTAGCTGTGTTGTTTACAGTGTTTCGTGTGTATGGAAAGTGTTTCTTAAAAGTAAAGGAGGAATTAGGTGGAGAGGGAGGGAGAGAAGTTATCCTAGGAGAGATGTATGATGGACGATATATTTCAGTCTCTTTTGATACGATCCCAAAGGACGGAGTAACTCAAGAGAAAGCTTTCTTCCCTACAAAGAAAAAGAGAAGAACTTTGCACACTTCTATCAGATGAAATCTGATGGATGATCTTTCACTCTGCTTAAGGTATAAGAGGGAGAAAGTTGTGCGAAATGTACGGAGCACCAGCACTCACCCATATACGTACGCAGATATATAGCTGCTCAGTCTGAAGTGTAGTTCGACTCGAATCTCATCCTGAATCCCGACTCTCTCCTGTCTTGTTATTTTATGCTAGGTTGTTGAGCCAAGAGATAGTCTGGTGGGTCTCTCGTAGCTTTGTGATTTGTCAAAGGGCTAATATCCGCCGGCTCATGGGAAACGAAGAAGCCCTTCCGTCCCTTTCCTCTCCTTAAGAAGTGGGCAAGGGAGTGACGGAAGAGTCTCTCTGTTCCTTTCTCTCAGTCTACCTGCATAAATCTCTGTTCCTTCACTTTATGCTCCAATTGAATGGAAGTGGCAAAGTTTGGTGTGTAAGGAGAAGCTGGATGGAGAAAATCCTCGTGTAAAATATTCTTTGTGTGTTTAAACTTTTGTCTTGGGTTCCATTTCACTTATTGGAATAAAAGCCTCTTATGTATGTAATATTGCATTATACGGACAGGCAAATGTATTTGAAGGATTTAGTGCTGGTCGACTACGAGGACGAGTATTAAGTGCTCTCCACCGAAACCTTAAAAAGTCTCCCCCAAACCGGAAATGCAAATGGTCATATGAATCAATGCACGAGAGTTTGAGAGTTCTATTGTGCGTCTCACACATCTTTTACTACTCTGTCGGCTTTGTCGTGAGGAATAAAGTTCTTGCGACTTTTTTAACACTCCTGATGTGAGTTTCCAAACTAATTGATGGAAAAAGGGTTTCCACAAAAGTTCTAATGGGGAGATTCGTTATTCAACTTCAGAACGCACTTTGGAGGTTGATTGTGTTGGAGTTCATGATCCATAAATTCTGCCCAGAATTCCGGATGTACTGCGTTGCTGCCTTTTTCAGATAGACATTCATACAGCGAGATTGGTTGGGCTGTCTTCTAATGAACCACACCATTTATGGAATAAAACAGAATCGGACCTGCTAATATATATCTCACATGTTTATTGTGCACAAGTGTGTAGTCTGTGTTGTGTAGGAAGAAAGAAGGGTCGCAGGTCACAAAGATTTATCGTGGCGAGTGGGCAGGAGTGATGGCTTAATGGGATTTTGTATAATTTATTCGCCTTGATTGCATTGAGTTTGGTAGACTACTCTCGAGTTTTATTCAACTGTAAAGGGAAATTGGAACCTATGTGTTTTGTGTTTCGTCTCCACACACCGTTAGACTTGAACACACACTCACGGCTAAGCGTTTAATTTGTGTGAAAGTCAAAAGTCACCACATCTATTGTTATTTTGACGCGTGAATAATTTCCAGTGCTTACGCTGAACTAAATACATCTGCCCTTCTGCCTTTGTGTCTTCTATCCGAAAATTCCAAATCGATGCTACACTCCACACACTCGTGGATTTTGGGAAACACGAACTAATGTTGCCAATCCACGAGTATGTGTAGATTTCACTTGTAATTTATTGGGTTCTTCCGATGTATCTTGCAACTTTATGTGTATTTCTATTGACACAGAATATTAAAATGCACCTAAATGAGGCGTAAATTCATGCATAAGCTATGAGAGTACGTGTGGAGATATTTCAGTAAAACGACCGCGCACACACTGAAGTACACTTCAAAAGTGTAGATTCGAATTTATCAAGAGAGACAAGTGAGAAGCCCCGAGTAAAATGGAAGAAGAGTAAACGAAAAGAATGGGAATTGAATGTCCGTGAAGAATGCACGCATCTCATTTCAAGTAAAAAGATCTTTTAAGGCAGAAGAGTTAACTTGGGTAGCCCGAATGTCTGAAGTTGATATTGAATGAATGCTTTTCCACCACCCAAACTCAATCCTTGTAGGCTAAAAAGTTTCAAAAGATTTCCCAACTTTTTTCCTCTTTCTGCAACGAACAGAAAGTTTTGTGGCAGTTGAAAGTAAAGATAGCTTCTATGATTTCCTTTGGACTCGGCTTGTTAATACTTCACGTTTACTTGACGCATTTACTCGGGATATGAATAAGTCTCCCTGTATCTCTTTACAAAAGTAGGAAGACATGCATAACCAGATCCATTCCATCTTCGTTTCTTTCTTTCTACCCTTTCTGAACTTTCTCCTGGTAAATAGAAATAGATAGTTTTCGATTACAAAAGCAAATGATGGGAAGTCTAAAAAGTGCGTAAAGAGACGAAGTCGCTCTCGGCTAAATTCACAAACTCCTTGAACTACATAGACACCATCATTTATTCTTGTGTAAAAGGTTATCCCAGCTTTTTAATCTGAGTGATTCCCTGTTTCTTAGCAAGGAGAGTCTGATAATTTAAATCTTAAAGGTAGCGTAAGACACTACAAGACTGACTTTGAAATAACTAGCAGCCTATACTCTTCTATTCCTCGCAGTAACTTCCTGGAAAGTCAGATAGATGTGAGAGTTGATAACACCAGAAGAAGATGGATCAATTGGGAAATACAGTTTCGCAGTGTGATTACAGTTGGTTGCTAAAAAGGGGCGTTAAATACCAAAGATGTCCACATGAACGCAGGGTGATATGCCCAAGGGAACCATTTCCTCAGCAATAATGGCCTTTCACTCTCAATCTCAAGGAACCTTGCTTACTCTCCGTTTACACAAGGAGACTACGGTGTTTTATGTAGTCCTTCCAAAGATTCCGTACTTGTAGTTTGACCATGACCACCAAATTAAGCCTCGCAGTGACCAATAATACTTTATGTATCGTGTTGGTCAGTGACGGCTAGAATTTAGTGGCAGATATTAGTGACACTAAACTCCATTGGGATACTTAAAAGGTACTTTTCAACATACCTTTAGCCTTGACTGGATACCTAATAGTAACGATAGAAACTCAGAGATATGAAGTGTGTCTGCTGCATCCCTTCCAGTTGAAAGCTCCCGTTTATTAATTGAAACAAAACATTCACGTCCCGAGTTCTGAGGTTTCTACGTGGATAATCACCTGAATTCCAAGGGTTCATTTAAAGGATGCATAGGAGCCTGAAGGAACCTCATGACTTTGTAACCAGTTGCGGTGGATGAAAAAAACCCTGATTTTTTATGCTGCAGCCATCACAGAGAATCATTGCTCATTTTTGATGAGGCTATTCATGTCAGTTGCATGAAATGATCTGTAATAAGTAGCATCATCGGCATAATTGAGTGTAAAAGGGAAAGGATACACAGGAAGCTTAAGCTTGATTTGTTACAAATGTGTGCGTCTGTGTGTGTGTGTGTGTGTGTGTGTGTTGTTGTTACATGTGAAAGGATGAGGCGTGAGTTGAGTTCAGACTTGACCTGACTATTGATACGGAATAATAAAAACACTAAAACCCTCATTTTTATGATAATCACCAGATTTAACCTCTCTCCCGTTGTCTACGAAGCGAAGGACAAGGCTGGTTTAAAGTTCTTACGAATATCGGAAAAGTATAAAGTGCATTTGTTAAGCTCATAAAAACTTCCGTCCTAATTGCGAGTGATGCAGTAGATGCAACTTTCTGATTATCCTTGTATTCTCATCATTAGTTCGATATGTCTTTAAATCTGTATACTTATGTGTATCTCAGTGTGTGTGTGTCAGTGTGGACGTATAGTTACTTATATAACGGAGAGGTAAATCCTTGATCAACATGGAGAGGAAGAATGTTTCCGATTTATTTCTTCGTTTGGGACGTGTTTTCTATACAAAGTGTGTTTGAAAGAAGAAGTGGCCTGGAGAGTTGAGATTTAGAGTTTTTAGAGAGGCACATCTGGAGTTCTGGAGTTCTGCTACTTTTGTGCTGCTGGAGTGAAGTAGTCTCACTCTCTCCTCAGCTTCAAATCAAACAATAAATATTAAAGATGAGCTTAGTGTCTTCTTCAACTGCAACTTGTGAAGGTATGGGTTGGCATTACAATCTCTTAACACCTGACTTAAGAAAGAAAACTTGTTTTTCGACGAAATAACTTTTTTAAAGCAAAGCAACTTTAACTTTTTGCTTCTTTCTCTTCCACTTGTAGAATAGCAAGTGACTCCAGAGTACAAAGTTCTCACACAGTTCGCTACTTCTTCGCCTTCCAAACTCCTCACTCGTTTTTCTAATCAACGCATTCAAAATTCAAACTGCCAAGGCTAGTTTGTATTCTTTCCAACTTCTCGTCTCCCTCGTGTTTCTTCGATTCCTCAGGTTCCAACATTCTCAAGCTTCTTGGAAAAAGATCTTCCAATAAATTCCAGTTGTCATATTGCGCTAAAGCCCTAATACCTGTGATCCTCAAACGCTATTGGAAATTGGAAAAGCTGTGGCCTATCAAACGGACCAGTAATCGTGCAGTATTTAATTTATTTCCAAGTATTTATCTGAGGTATTATTTGTGTGTTTACGTAATAATAAATCTATGAAAGGGCCACACTCACACACACACGTAAAAGGGTATTAGTAATGATTATAATTGATTACAAAGTTGAAAGAGAGGGAGGAGAGCTTGTTAGTATGGTAGCAGAATATCTTTCGTAAATGAAGTACGGAGTTTCATATGGAAAAGTTGTGTAGTGGGGATAATGATGAAAAGCTTTTTCGTGTGTATAGAAAGTATAGATGAGAGGGGCTACAGATTTAGTTATTACGCTTGTTATGTAATGATGACTGGCTGGTTCTCGTGGGTTGGTTATGTGCTGATTACTGTTGATGATTTTGACGACGGTTCTTCGCTACATTAGAGAACGGCGAGAGAGGAGGGAGTGAAAGTATTCGGGTGGGAAAGAGACGGTTTGCTCCAACGGGGAAATGCTTTCGTTCTTCATCTTCTTCTCCTAATAATAATATATCAGCTAATGACTTGAACTGACTAATTTCGGCTACCAAGTCATAAATCATTCTCTTTCAAAGCTGCCCCTATTGACAAGCGTGTTAGCGTTGTAAAAGAGTAGCTTTATTAACTTGGCTCCATGGCCATTCTTTACCGTCTTCTCAGTAACACAGTTTTAGACCACATTTCACGAGTACGTAGCCTACCACCTCATTTCCTAGTAAATCTGACACATAGCTGGTATAATTTCGTATTTATATTTATACAACAACATCCATGGTTGCTGCGTACTTGATTGTTGGGAGTCCACTGGTGTAACCCTTAATGCACTAGACGCTACTATATTTATTATACGTGTTATTGTTCGGCATCTAATCGTTTTTAAAGTACTAAAAGAACTCTCAGTAGCTTTCTTTCTTCATTTTTTCTAGAAAACTTCCTTGTGTGTGTGTGTCACTAACTAATGCGCTAGTTTATAATAATAATATGTTTTTATTTCACGCAAAGTTCTTCCCTTGATAAGCCCCATCAATAGTGTCAGCATGGATTGTAGTGTGTCAGCTCCAGTCCTTTCAACTGTAAGTGATGTGTGGCACTACAAGTGTGGACGTGGAGTGTATGACTTTTAACAATATTGATCTTAAGTCTTATGAAAGAGACGTGTAGCAGTTTTGGCCTACTTTGCATTCATACTTGACTTGAATTATCCCATGAATCTTAAGCTGAGTGGTTGATGGTGAAGCCTAAAGCACGTAGAAAAACTTTCACTAAGCTCCAGACCCAACCAAACATGCAGCGTGTTGGATCATCACTCTCCTTACTTTAGTTTCACCAACAGACCTACTTTCCGCAAGAGAACAAACTCTGCCGACGCGTTTTGTCATACCTCATCATGTCATCATCGTCACACAAGAGTCTTTAGAGGAGAAAGACACACACACGTGAAATATGAGACACAATTTGTTGCTATTGTCAATCTCCAAAACTACAACAACCAACAACGACCGATGAAATCCTTGTGAACGGATATGTAGGTTACCAGACTACTGCCTACACTGTTACTTTGTTTCTCTTAATAAATACCAAACTACCGCTGGGAAATCATTATTGTATGGCCGTGTGGCAAACTTATATAACCCATAACCGTGTGTTACACCATTCTGCTGAAATCTGCATGCACAAAATCAATGGGAGACGTTTGTTTAGTCTCAAAGTCTGGATGTATATTCTTCATCACGTTGTTGATGAGTCCCATTCTACTCAAAACTGGTCCAAACTTCCAGAGTTCCAGAGGGGACACATGACGAGACTTAATCGAATTATGAATGGAAATTACCGAGTGGCTCGTGCATTTTCGTTCCCAGTTTTGGAAATAATAATACAAATGATTGTGTCAGATTTCCAAGAGAAAGTGGGTACATAAGTTGCTATTGAAAGTAGATTCAAAAACGTGCATTCGTTTATATACGTATAAATATATTTGTAGAGCAGATTGTGGAGTGGATTTAATTCACACACGATTGCAATTAATTCTAGAAAGACGTGTGTGTGTATACGAATGATCCTTCTCTATTTTGATAAGTTTGGAGGTGACAGGCTCATTCTGGAAGGTTAGAAACAACTCAGAAACCAAATAGGAGGCGTGTTAGCTCAGTGAAGTCGAAATAAAAGTGAGTTTTCATGTACGAGAGAACATAATTATATTAGGCTGCATAATGAGCGTGTTGATTTAATTAGAGCATCATGAATGAAAAGTTTTCTTTCTTTGAATTCTGCACCTCCGTCCTCCACGTCGAAAATGGGGATGACGACTAGAAGAGTTTTGCTTTAATACCAAAACTATGCGGGCTCTAAAATCTCTCTTCTTCTCCTGCTTTAAAAGTTGTGTAGAAAAGTGCAAAAGTTGCAACCAGTCATGCTTAATAATTTGCACGTTTTTAAAGAGAATCGGAAAAGGAAGCTCGTTACTGTGACAGTAGGAACACAAAGTAAAAACAAAAAACCCCTGTGTACTTTTCTTTGTGGACTTCCAGACACACAGTGGCAATTATGTAGCCCGGAAATAACCTCATTATTCGCTCATATAAAGCTGTGAACATCTCTCCAACTCCTTTTTTGCACACTCACGTCTTCATTTCCTCTCTACTTAACTCTTGGGCTGGTGAGAAAAACGGATAATCACCCAGGTTTGCTTCCCACTTGTGCATAATCACTTCGGATGAACGCCTATCCAGGGTGTTTTACTTAACCACCACCAAAAACCATAAATGACCCTGTAATTGATTTCTTAATTTGAATTTTATTCCTCATAATTTCATCATACATTGCTTTTTGGAATGCAGAAACAGTTTATTTGAATTCGGACTCGTTTTCCTCTCAGGGAAAGTTTTTCCAGTTTTAGTGGGAAACCTCTAGTGAAGAAAGTGCTTTCCATTTAGGTATCTCAATTGAATGAAAAAATATGCTGTGCACGTTCTCGCATTGTTTTCTCTTTTTATTTTCGTTTTTATGATGCGATATAGTGTAGTGATAGTGCCGGGGCGTGTTGGAATAGCAGAATTGTAGTATGTGAAATGTGAAGTAGTAGTGGGTGAATTGGAGGTCTGAGAAAGTACGTAGCCAGGACCACTGCTGGTCCCAATGTTGGCATAGACTGATGTTGATCTGGATGTGGAGAAAATAAGCGTTGAATCCTTCTAGACATGAATGTGTCCTGTAACGTATCTATTTCAGGAAATGGGATTGAATTGGGATTTTTCAATCTATATGTATAGTAGTGTGTGTGTGTGTGTTCAACTCCCCTTGCCCTTTGCTCTGCCTTCATTCATAGTTCAAATCGAATAGTCTTCTTCTTTCTATCTTCCTCTCTCGTCTCCTTCTTTCCTATCTCACACAACAAATAAAAATCGAGCAGAACAATTCTCCATGTATTTATTACCGATTCCCAAAAGGTGATTTCTATTCTTCCCGACAATAGAGAAAGCATTTCCCGACTCCTGGAGGAACTAAAAAATGGATATGGGCGAGAGGTATGAAGTACTGCTAAGTAACTACGCTCCAATAAATGACAGGTTCACACTACCCCTTCACAACTTCCGCGTCTCTGCAGGGAGAAGTAATCGGAGGCATTAAAATGTGTACAAAGGGCATCTCATCGGTGTGCAGAGGGCAGTGCATTTATTGCATCTCGAGGAAAGTGTGATCTCGTCAATTTCTCTTCCCCAACTGGAGCTTCTTTGCTTCTTCTTCTGACATTCATTCCAGGAGGAGGAAGACTGGAGGTGCAAATAGCCGTTGTCTCGATGTAATTGCTTCTTCCCTTTATTTCTTCTCCCCTACTCATTTCTTATAATAATCTGAGCATCTTCTTTTAAGTGTCCATTTACGTGACTCTGTGCTGGGGAAAGCTTAACATATTCCTAAATTCTTAATGCACCAAAGAGCACGGGAGCTCACGAGGCTCACCATCACAGCTAAATGTCATTTGAAGGGGAGCTCTCTCTTCCAGCCTGCCCAAAGTTTTGTCTAATTTCGTTATTTATCGGTAATGTTCAGTCTGCCTGATGGTTTGCCTATTTTCTCCCTTGTCCTCTGCACTAATGAGTCTGTATGCCACTTCTGATTATTCCCCAATCATCCCCGTATCCTTATATCCGTATACGTTCATCTCTAAGCTTTCAGTGGACTCGTTTCCTTCGGGTCAGAAATAACGGAGAATCACGTGAATGCGAGAATCCACTGTTTACACAGAGCCACAACTCGTGACGCTTATTTCCCTGACTTGAGTGACCACTGCGATTGCGATGACTAAATCGAACATCAAATGCGATGAGAAGTCCAACCGACTTCGGCACCTTCACCCACTTCACCCTCACTCGTTAAGTAATTACAAACCCAAGTTCAATTGTCTCTCTCTTCACTCAGACACACTTCACTTCCACTACAAGTGTGTTGGTTTTGGTCTGGATTTGCAATCTTAACGATTGCCCACTTGACTCTCTCGGCCTGTCTCAGTCTCTCCGTCAGTCCGTCCGTCTCTCTGAGGAATAGGTGAGAGTTGCCTCACACAGCCACCTTCTTCATTCAGCTACACGAAACCATCGATCCCTTCTTTCACTTCTTTCCACCGCATATCTCTCCTCTAACTTCACAAGACAGCAACAGCCGTCGAAGACTTATTGGGAGAAAACTCTCCTCACTCGTAGTCTCCTTATAAGAGATTTCTGCGTGAGTGGTGCTATTTTATACGAGACTCTCATCCTCAGCAGTCGTCTCTCTCGCATTTATTTCGTTATTCCCACGGAGAAAGTAAAAGATACGCACGTGAGCAGCCATTTCCTCTTTACTTGTGACTTTTACTCACAGTCCAGAAGTAACAAGGAAAGAAACAAGGCATTCTCGCAGTGTGTTAAGCAAAGCGTCTCACAGATCAAACATTGAAATGAGTGTCGCCTGACTTTTCAATCATAAAACAATAATTGAGTCCTCCGAATGCAAAGATTGTCGAGTGATTGTCTTCTGGTGGAGATTGCGATCAGGGGAATCAGCATTAGGTGTACAGACAGATGAAAGCACATCAGTTTCAGTTTGGAAGATAGTTCGGTGTCTCGCCCACTCCTCCCCAAGTAGCTATCAGTGATATGGACTTTTGATTAGCCCTCATTTCTCTTCCGCCTCCTTTCTCCATTACCATGTGAGCTATTTACAAGACGTGTAAGGCTATATGGCTGTCTTGGGTGTGCTTTGCCAGTCAACTCTACAAATTTCGAGGAGCAGTGGATTCACATACAGGAAATGTATGGTGTCCTCTTATCTCAATGTTCTCTCGGATGATAAGTCAGTCAAGCAACGACACTGATCCTTCCTTCGCTTAGTATGTGTGTATACAGATACCATCTCATTATGACTCTCACTTAAGATACTTATTGTGAATTGTGATAGAACCTTTTCTCTAAGCGTGTCAAGCTCAATCTCCACAAACCCTCAAAGCCTCGTCTCTCTCTCCTTGTCACAAATGTCAACCATATGCAAACATTCAACGTACACACCAAGTTCCAGTAAAAGTCAACACACACAAGATATTCCTCCAAACAAATTTCCCTGTGTGTCAGTAATCGCTTCGAAATTCGAATCCAACCTTATTGAACAACTGGTTGGTTGGAAATTTGAAATGAAATGACAGAATTCAAGTTGCTCGGATTCCCTGTAAAAATGTACTTTTATCTCCGAGAGTCTCTTTTGATGTACAAGACGGGAATTCCTTGGATGCTTCGATGCTCAGCGTGTTTTTTCTTTTTACCTTGTCCATCATCGGATGAAGCTTGTTGGACATTATCTCCCCTCTCTTTTTCTCATCCCACAAAACTACTCCTGCTCCTCCTTTATCTCTCATTCCCGAGAAATGACAAAAGTACAAAAATGCCTTCAGAATTCGACTTATAAATGCTGAGGAGTACTTTATCAATATACCATTGTCGTATGTACAAAAGGCTCGTATCTCCTCCTGCGTCTTGCTTCCCCTCCTAGCAACTACTAATAACATTTGTACTCTGTACACTTGGATTTATTTGTTCAAATAACAAATCCTAAACTAATTTTTGTGACTTAATATCTTCCTCCCTGTACACTCTGCGTGGATTCAATTCCTGCGGTTTAAACTTGGGTTCAGTTTGTCCGCTAAAGCGGTTGAGGTTCTCCTGAGGAGACTGGAAATGGCGATATTATTCATATTTATCTGAGGTGATACTTATTCCACTTGAAGGTGTTGTGAATAGATGAAACTACGCGTGTGATGGTATTCTGTGTGTGTGTATTCCTATTGAATTTAAAGGTGAGAGTGATGCTGCTAACACACAGCAGCAGAGTTACAGCTCACAGATGAATGTATACATTTATACTTGTGAGTCAGAGTGAGGAAAGAGAGGTGCTTTTAGTTGGAGGAATGAAAGTGGCGAAGGAAGTTCTTGGGATGCTATCAGTTACTCAAAGCCAGAGTTTTGATATCACAAGAACGAAACTGCTCCAGAGATGAAAAGATACGGAAGTATTCTTCTTCCAGAGTGGTTTTCTTTCTTCCTCCGTACGTCCGTATTTTATAGCAGCAGCAGCAGCAGAGAAGGCAGTGGTGGTTCTTCTGCTGGTCGTGTTGGTCGAGGTGAGTGAGTTTGTATCATCCACAGGACTCTCATCCTACTTTTATCATTCTTTCACACAAACCTTCAGACTTCTCACTTCTTTAGAAAGAACTGCCATTCAAACTCGTATCTCTTTTCATCCTTCCAACTAACCACAGAGCCACACTATCATTCCCTATCTTTAAAAACCCACCCCGAATTCCGGATCTCCCGAATTCCGAATCTGCATCTTTCCACAAAAACTCCCACTCAAATGAAACCCAAAAATCCACGCAGCGGAACTTAAAAAGATACACTTTTTTAAATCTCCTGCTTCGACCATTCCACCACAATTCTAAATCCATTTATACTTTTATACGCGCATAATATTCATTTAAATGCATTTGTATCGCAGAGCACATTGAATTCGTAATCCCGACTCTCGGGTGAAATTAACTCCATTTGCATGCATTAATATGGGAATTACGTGAGTCCCTAAGTGGAGTTTAATTGTGAAGGGAGAAGAAGGAGATTTCAGACTCTCTCGTATTATGAACACCCAAACTTAAACCTCTCCACTAAGTGCCTCCCATCTTCCTTAAGGTGGATTTGGCAAGGGACTCGAAGAGGTAGTTTGCTTAAGTCCATAATATACAACTTTGTGGGACAGTGTGCATAGCTTCTGTATAGTTAATAGGTAGGCAGCGGCAGTAGGTAGGACCGGCGGTCCTTATCAGAGTTGTGGGAAAGGTTTTCTCATCTCAGCTGATTTACAAAGATTGGCTCATAAAGTTGTGAAGAGTAAAAGTACATAGGAATGGAGGCAATATTACTGAAGGCACGAGTAATAACATTAAGTCATACTTGACTGAAGACAGAAGTTCCATCTCCTGCTCTCTCTCCTATCCCATTTACTTTAACTGTAAAACTTGAACGAGTAGAAAAGCCGTCAAATTTGCTGCTGGACTTTGTTACAAAACTCTGTCAAAACTCTTCCAATATTCTATCATACGATTCTGAGCAAAAGTATGTTCTCTAATAACAAATTGAAAGTCCAATTCTTGTTTCTTCCACTCACATCTCAGCAACCATTTCACCATCACCTCCAACTCCTCCAACTCCTCCAACGGCTCAACAACATCACAACGACAGCCGTTCATCGCTCCTGCATTTTTGCACACACAACCAAAGTTGTCTCCTGCGGATGACATGAGAAGAGACTTTCATATTTTTATTCTTTCGTAAGAGACCCATCGCAGGGAGAGAGAGAGATCGAGAGTTTCGGGCAGTTGTGTGTGGAGTTTTGGGAGATGCAGTAAAAAGTAACTTTTCATTTATTTTCGTTGCAATTACGAATGAATTACTCGGAGGACTGTGGGAGAGAGGGATCATGATGGAAGAGAAAGTTTCCTCGTAGCTTTTATCAGTGAAAGTGGAAGGGACCGGCAACAAGGACACACGTTGGAGATAGAAGGAACTGAAGGAAGGCATTGTGGCGTTGGAGTGGTTGAAGATAGTCGTTGTGACAAGTTAATGCATAAATGCAATCGAGCTTTAATGTAGACGGAAAGTTGACCTCTGATAGATCCTTTTCTCGCATTCCCTCTTGGGGCATGTGTGGATAGAGTGTGTGTGTATAGAATATGTGTGTGTGTGTGTGTGTGTGTGTCTCGGTCCTTGCGATATGAGATTAAGATAAGAGAGTATGACTAAGCCAAAGGAAAAATAAAGATTCGTGGGGACGATAAGGGGCTGCATGGAAGTCTCTGAGTAGCAATCAGGAGAAGAGAGACCTCGATGATTTCTCTCAACTGGTCTCTCCAATTGGGGAACCTTCGTGAACTCCCTGCCTCACACAATTTATAGCACAGAAAGAAAAATCCACTATTGATTTTCCTCCAGGAAGTTATCTGTTATCTCTTCCTACCTCTCAAATCCACCACCGCAACCAACCAAAACGCCTCTCTCCTCAAGACCTCAAGTCTCCTCCAGAAAAGAGTGTTATCATCTGATGTCCAGGCAAGCAGAGGCATCCACACAACCTCCACTCCAACTCACTAAGTCTCCTTCACCAAAAGGACAGTCTCTCGGACTTTTACATTAAGCAATCTTCACCCAGTCTCCACCACAACAACGTCCAAGCAAAGACACAACTGTCAGTTTAATAGGATGAAAGAGTCCTTCCTTCCTCACTGAGGAGTGTAGCTTTCCCAAAGTTTTTACTTGTTTTCGATGAGTTTAATGGGAATCACTGGCTGTAGTCTTTCCCCTTAAATTCCGATTCCCAATATTGCTTTATTCACTGAATGGTTGTTGGTGGTCGTAGGGTAGAAAGTTCTCCAGCAAGTTGTTACGAAGAAATCATCGGGCGTAATTGAGGCTCACGAAGAAGCAGGCTGAACCCTCTGCGATGAAACACAATACACAAAATTCCTAACTGACGCTTTCCATGGCTGGAAGGTCTGGGAGTGTAAAAAAGAGGTTTCTGTTGATGAAATTATGTCTTCTTGATTTCATGTCGAATGATATTAAGCCCTTCTCTATTATTCCTTCTCGCTTTCTCCGTGGGTGTTGCAGTTTCTACTTCTCAGAATGGAGAGAAGGACTTTATTCCTCTCTCCCTGCCTTCCCACGGCTTCCGTCAGACTTAATGGGATTTATCTCTCTCCTTTTGTGTTACTTCATACACTTTCTTCTATTATCATCAACTACCAACTCTCGAGGCTTCCTACTTTCTCAATGAACTCACACTTAACACACACACACACGGAGGCACAGTGCATTCATTTATTGTACGAGAATTTGAATTTTGACACTCATTCAGCCCCCTTCAATTGAACTAGCCAGCTTTTAACGTTGCTGGTAATTGGACTCGTTTGCTGCTTTTGAGGTGCATTTTGCAACGCTGCAGCGGAGGTCAAACAGAGTGATTAGTTGTGGAGATAGCGGAGAAAGTAGGGGTGATGTGGAAACTCCTCGAGCGTTGTGATCTGAGGACCCCATGGGTACTTGTGAGTTTATTTATAGCAGTTGTCCTGCTTTCATGTATCGACGCTAATCAGGAAACGGGTGAAATTACATCGAGTCGACTGGAGTCATCGACCACGCCTATTCCCTCTTCCGTGATGATGATCGCACACATTCCTAAAATAAAATCTCTCCCTCCAGTCATATCACCCTAACACGCAAAAGTTTAATCCAAATTCAACCAACATTTTACGATACTTAATATGTTTCTTTTGCTTTAGCCATTAGTTTAATTTGCTCCAGTAATGAGTCCACACACAAAGGTGAGTTGCACAGTTGTGTACGTGTAAAGGTTTGTTCCACACTTGAGTGGTCTTTTGCTCCAAAGTAGTTCAAATTGGCTCGCTAAGCTGTTCAAAATTCCAAAGAACTCCTCATACTAGTACGCTTAACATTGCAAGACCTCCTTGTGCATTTAAGAAAGTTCGTAATAAGATGCTCCCAATATTTATCCACTCCTCGGGTACACATGCAAAGTAAAGATGAAGAGTGTAGGTTGGCATGGGAGGGCAGTAATAACCTTGTGGAGTGATCTGATGACACGGCTGAATTGCTTGTGTGTCACTTTCTCTTGTCTCGAAATGAATGGAAGGAACTGGAAGAGGAAGAAGAACCTCCTGACTTGGCCTTTCTCTCCTGTCTCCTTTGGAAATCTCGTTTAGGGAGAATTCCTCTCATCTGTGTAACTGTGGAAGAAGTGCCTGGTTTGCTGGAGGAGTGAGATTATTGTGTCTCAACCTCAAGTGTAGGGAAGACTGTGAAATATCAATATCCCTGGTTGAACAGACAGCCGACCTTTACCTGGGCTCTCATCAATCACCCTTTCTCTCGTTTTAATTTATCTATGAAGTAATTTTCACAACCCTTCTTCCAAATGCCACCCTTCCCCTTCCATTCCCTCAACAACTCATCACTTCCGCTATCATCTCAACCATCCGTCCTCTAAATACTGAAGCTTCTCACGAAATTCATTTTTCCACCAAGGCATCCTCCTCCACTGCTTCCATCCACTTCAATCCTCTTGTGACTCACTTCTACCCGAGTTTATAATGTTCAGGGAGTCCCTATTCATCACAAAAAACCCCAGCCACCCCACAAGACGAACAAATGCGTGGAAAATAAATTATAAAACTACTAGTAACGAGTTTTCTCCAATTGTGTGCGTGAAAAAAACTTCTAAACTAATTCCACTAGGAGAGACTCGCGTAGGGAAGGTGTGAACATGAAGGAAAGAATATCTCGTCATTAAAGAACACACCAAGTTGTTTTTTGCACATGAAGCACCAGAGTTTTGGTTAATAAGCCAGCAGCCTGGATGTGTAGAGAGTTGCAAAGTTTCACGGTGGCATTTCATCGCCCATATTCCGTAGACAATTACTTTAACACTTCAATTAGTTAAATGGTTAAATAGTAAGGGAGTTATGGGGAGCTCATTCCGTTTTTCGGGTGTAATTTCATAATATCCCCGTCTTTTAGGAGGAGAGGAGCATCTTTGACGGTGTGTCTTGTTAGTGAGAGTCCCAGCCTAATGCAGTACTTAAGGAGGAAGGGGCTTACTTTTTCCTAATTACGAGCGAGAGTAAACGCCATTCCTTCTCATTTACAGCTCTCTTAATGACGCTCTCGATTGCCTCACAGCATCCTCAGGAACCTAAACGAACACAACCACCTTTGGCATACCTTTAACCAGGAGTATAGGTGACTGCACATATAGATATATAGATATACATAACGCACACACACCATTCTCATTAAAGACAATCCCTATGAAGGAGGAGGAGGCTACCAACGAGAGCGAACAAAGTCTGTCGTCTTTCAATCCCAAAGGGAAATGGTGAAGGAAACTGTTCATTCATTATCGCCACTTAAGTTAGCATGGGACTCATCTCGAAATGGATTACATTCCGTAGTAATAATTCCGCTGGAAATGTATTAAAATGTTCAAGAGGACTGTGAAGGCTCCTG
The DNA here is from genome assembly GCA_034696585.1 of Isotomurus maculatus. Classification (NCBI taxonomy): domain Eukaryota; kingdom Metazoa; phylum Arthropoda; class Collembola; order Entomobryomorpha; family Isotomidae; genus Isotomurus; species Isotomurus maculatus. The sequence goes on along the minus strand of JAQGAC010000096.1, from coordinate 32,057 downwards.
GCTGCTCTGCTGGAGTGGCCATGTAAAGTTTGATGGAGTATTGAATTAGAACTTTGGAACTTATAAGACACACGAGTCTGTATACTCTATACTTGTCTACGTGTGTGTGTGTGTGTGTGTGTGTGTGTGTGTGAGTATTATATGCAAATGATGGATCTCCGAGAGAGTACAAAGTGTGTAAATGACATGTGCGTTAGAGGCGTTTCATGAATGCCACTATTAAATATATTATATCTCCCTTGCAGCTGAGGACTAATGGCCTCTGTGTGGATTTATCGAAAGGCTCTAATATGGAGTACACATTTATAATATCCCTGGATATCTTGATTATCACCAGAGAATTCCAACCATCTGTCTATCCAGGCGAGTTATAAATTGCTTAGAACAAACGGACTCTCTCTCTCTCTCTCTCTCTCCTCAATCATCTCTCGATGAAGAAAGATGAGGAGTTGTAAAGTGCGTAATAAATTACAACTTTATTATGCTGAATTCATCAGAGAGAGAAAGTGTCTGTGCAGATAAAATTTGGGAAGACGACGAGATGAGGACGACGTGGTTGACTAGATGAGAAGTACATTTCAAAGGAGAGCTGAATTTTCATGTTTAGAATTAATAATCTCCTACACAGGAGCAGCAGCAGCAGAATGCGTCGTAGGAATTTATATTTTGATTCTCTGTGTGTTGCTGGAAGGACACAAAAGTCAAGAGAGTCAAGATCTGCAGACGTTAGTCTAGAATTTCCGAGTCTCTGAATTAATCAGCGAATGATTCATTTATTCAGTTGTAATTATACGCTACTATGTTATTATTATATCCTTCGTGATGAAATGCTGGACATATTTTTAATCCTAATGAGGATGCGACGCGAAGCTAATGGAATCATCGTGGAAGACTAGTCGGGCACTTGAGTTTATCGATCTCCCGAAGGAATTTACAGAGGAATGATTACCCCATTTAGTGGAGAGTCAAAATACTCTGCATATCTAATGACAATCAAGTAGAGAGAGAAAGTGAGAGAGAGTTGAAGAGATTCTTTTGAATATTTGAATGATGGAAAGTATAGCAGGAGCGAATAAGCGGGTAGGATTCCGCACAAGAAGACGTGAGAGTGCTGAGCTTGTGTGTATTGAATTTGTCGATTTGTACACTTGGATTCCGGAAGTGAAGTGGCTCCTTATGACTGTGGAAGTTTATTCCCTGGAAGGTAGACTGGCTGTAGCTGTGTAGATTTTGGCTCGGAGTCAGTTAGTTGACTTTTACCATTCATTCACCCAGTGGGCCTTTTGGTTGTGAGTCATTTCGTTTCATGCTTTGGCTACCAACCACAGACATTCAAAGATAACTCGTTAGTACATTACAACAAAGTTTGCTCATCTATTATTTGAACCAGGCTTGTTGCGGTTTCGCGTGAACTTTCTCTCCTCCTGTTGTCTCTCTGTAATCGAGCATGAATTATTTTCCCTTCTTTCCTCTCTGCACACGAGGGCCAACAGAAACTCCAAAATATGACAGACACACACACACACCGTTTAGCCTAAGAATCCTCGAGACTGAATCACTCCTAACCATTACTTTCGATACTGCTGCACACTAAGGATAATGCTCTGCACGAAATCCACCAGTTCCCATCACCGCCTATAAGGCTTCCCTACTTGGAAATCCTGCCTCTGCACACTCCGCTCTATTTGCACTGCAGCCGAGTCTGTTGCTGCGTGTAAAGTTTGAAACTTAATTTCAGTTTGAGGTTAGATTTGTTCCCTTCTGAGGTAAATGAGGGGGATGGGTAAGTAACGTGGGAGTGCAACAATTAGTTTGAAACTTGTGTGCATGTCTATAACATTACTCTGCGTATGATGATCGAGGGGAGAAGGATTATGAGGTGACCCTACGAGGGAATGGAAATTATGAATTTTATGCGAGAGAGTGAAAGCATCCAATATTCTGTAATGGGAGTAAAGAAGGAGGAAAAGGATGGGAATAAAGGTGAGAGGAGTGGATGGCTAAGTAATACGGCGAGGAGCCTTTCGGAAGATAATGTGGAGAAAGAAGTTGTGGTGGTTGTTGGAAGGGAAGTAAAAAAGATAATAGTAATAATACAAGTAAGTAGCGGCGGTAGTGGTGGTGGTGGTGGTGGTGGTTAGACGGAACTGGGCCATAAGTTAGGGAAGGAAATGGCTTGAGGTGCGTAATAAAAGGAGTTGAAGGACTTAAGAAGAGGAAATAGGGAATAGGTTTTGGTGGATTAAGGTATTATGAAGGTGGATAAAGGAGAAATATGAAAAAGAACATAAATTGAGTAGTAACAAGAAGGATGGGAGTCAGACGCTGCCGTCTCCTTCGTTCCCCATATTATTTCATCGCTTCCGTCGTCTCAACCAACTTTGTGTCCCACCACCACTCCTCCTCCCATCAAGATCACAAATGCTGCTGCTCCAGATATACGCCAATATGTACGCATACACACCAACGATAGATCGCAACTGCTATTTCACAATTTCACGGTCGCTCGCAAACTATTTTATAAACCTTTCCTTTATTATTACGCTCTGCTCACCCTTGTGTAACACTCATACTCGTAGACACGACAGTCTTCTTCCTCTACTGCCCAAAACACTGATCGAAATTTCCAACGTGTGTGTGTGTCTCCATAAGAATGGCAGGGATGCGTGGACTAAGAAATGCCCCACCGATTTTATGTTGTCATCAGACTTTACATCTTCAGGAGACTTCCTTGTTTGAACGGCTCACTTTGAGTCTCTGGTTGATTAACAATGTACTCTGCGAGAGGAGACTGAATATTGAGACTGCAGTTAAGGGAGCTTGTAGAATATAGGTTGGGTGTTGGGAGATGCATGAGTGATTCGTGTGTGAATGAAGGGCAGTGCAGTGAGGGTGGTGAAGGCAGTGTGGTGAGATGCTACATTAACATTGAGTTGGAGACTAAGACTGAATGTTAAATACAAGAAGTACGGGAGAAATGTGTGGAGACGGGTTTGATGTGGAGAAAGCGACATTCATAAATGTCAGTTGGATGGAAAGACGAGAGGGTTTCGTCGGTCTAAATGTCTCCGAATGTCACAATGCTTTTTGTCCTTTCTTGTTTTCATCTGAGTGGAGAGGCTGTGTGTGTGCGAAGGAACTTCTTAATGGATGCGTCACAAGTTCAGGGACTTAACTCTCTACTCAAATAACTTTGCTAATAGATATCTACCTCATTGAACATCTCCTGATGAATTCAGTCCCTTTACATCAAACCACACTTTCACTCCTCACAGTTATAGTCGCCAGCCTCCGCCTTGTGGTCCCCAGAGAAGACGAGTCAACGGAAAATGTCATTCTTTAGTTATTCCATCTTTTTATGCATATTCCTCGAAGGTAAAACCCAAAAGAGAGTCGAGGAGGCGAGTGACGGGAACCCAAAGTTTCACAGAATTATGTTTTAGTTATCATCCATTCCACTCCGCAAGTTTACTACTCAGATGAGCACTCCAATTTTTTATGGCTTATGACTGCTAACTATAAACTTTCAACCATAAAAATGTGTGCACAGAAGTATTTCAATTATGGAATGTCTTTTCACCTGAATCCAATCATGTTTTATGGCTTTCCCATCACTTTCTTCAACGAATTTGCATACAACCAATTTCCGACGTCGATTCCCCCTCCATTTAATTGCGGCTGAGAGCGAATCTAATCTTTGTTACACTACGACTCTACACACACAGAGTCAGTTTCTTTAGGAACGTGTGTGCAAGGAAAATATACTGTGTAAATACTTTCTCTAAAATATCTCCGCAATTCCATTGTGATCATATAAAAAGCTAGAAGATTTCGAGTCAGGAATTTTCAGAGTCAGCAAGTCTGCAGTGTTCTATTTTTGTTCAAGAATCAAACCAAATCTTTATGATTTCGCAGCTCCCAGTGTTTTTAGATTGCGTGTGTGATGTTGCTGAAATGATTTTTGAGATTCAGCCTCCAACATTGCGCGTACAAAGATAAACATTTTGTGCAGAGTGTGGAAAGCATAGAAAGGATAGAACAAGTTTGTGGAGAACATGTGGAAAGGCTTGTAAGTTCCAATTATCGCTGACTTTGATGAGAAGTAGAGCTGATCAGATGGGAAATCCAATTGATAATCCATGTTGTTGGTAGGAATTGGAACGGAATACACGATACACGATAGGCTTCGTGGGTCTTTCGCTGGAATATTGACTGTGTTTTGGGGAAGGAGTGAAAGCGGAAGGTAGTAGGATTCTATTTGTGTTCAATATACGTCTGTCTTGGGAACAATGAATATTTGTGAAGAAGAAGTGAGGCACTAGGAGAGAGAGGGAAGAAGAAGTTGGTTGGAAGACGAGGGATAAACGAAGGGCATCAGTTAGAAAGGTTAGTGGTGATTCAAAATTCATCTCACGTTGACCAGAGCCAGCCATTTGGAGAATAGAGAGAAAACGGCTCACGAAAAAACTGCCAGCTGGAACGAAGCTCTTTTTACTACTTGAACAACTTTCACCCGTTTGTCACATCCATTCCTTCGTGTTCTAATAAAAAGCGTGATATAGCGTCCACACAGACGAATATGCTCTCGCAGGTACAACACCCCACCTCATTTCATATTCCTCACAAAAACCCTTTCTGCCCGAACAAGAGACACCACACCGAATTTCGGAAGAAAGGAAGACTAGTCGACGAGTAGGACGAGGACGACGACTTTCTCCAGATGTATGCACGCCTGGAGATCACACACAAGTCTATGACCAGCCAAAAAGGAAGAAGAGATTACATTCCTGAGTCAGTAGGACTGGGGTGGTGTCAAGGATATCTCGATTTGTGCCAAGTGCACGTACTTATTTCCTCCTTAGAGATTACTGCTAATTCAATTTCATTAGCCAGCGATAAGCTTCCAGGTATCCTCCTCCGTGTGTCCTACTTGTTCTTCTCTAAGCCGCCTCTGTCATTCTGCACACGCAGTAATTATTATTAAACCTAATCAACCGTTCAATCTCTACGAATTTGCAATAATTGCGGAGTCCAAAAAGGAAAGAGAGAAAGCCTCGTAAGAAACGGGTGTACACGTGTAGCAATTTGTTAGAGCGGCAAAAGGTGAGCCTGTCTCAAAATGAGATGGATTGAGTTACCTTTCGAATTTCCAATCAAACTTTCTTGTGCCTACGAGTATACCTATGGACAACCACCTTTCTTGAGTGTGTGTGGCTTTAGATCAAAGAAAGGGAAGGCAGATAGATTTGAAGATGAGCAAACAGGAGTTCAATCAGGTGGATTGTTGGCATTACGGAAGTTGCTTTGATGACATGATGATCTGATGATAAAGCATGAGAGCATGAGAATGAAAGCCTAACGTTGTTTTTCAATACAATGTGTGTGTCTGTGTGTGTGTCTTTATACGCCAAAATGATCATTCGACTATAGCTATATAACTGAACATCAATATGTGTCTTGAGTGAAAGTTGGGTTTGTTTGCGTGAGACTACAGTCAACAAAAGTGTTTCATCTTGATTTCTTGTGGATGTCCAGTGTGTCTAAAGTGTAGGGAGATATTTTTTGCTGTCTCACCGCATTTTTGTCCTCACAGCGTTGGGGAAGTTGTGTATGGAAAAATATGAAATGGAACAGGGGAATTTATTCAATTTGGTATTTTCTGTCTGCTGCCATGTTTTGAGAAGTTCCAGGACAGAAATATTTATTCCAAACTCTATTTCCTTTTGTTTTATCTGGGAAGCATGTCTCATACGGTTTATTTGTTGAGGGACAAGAATGGAATTCTCGAGAATAATTCGTATACTCACATGACTCTGTCCCTACTCTCAACTCTCTCATCTGTCTGTGTATCTGTATACAAGCATTAGACTGAAAGGAAGGATTGGATTTTGCAGTGAAAGGCAGACTCTGAGCGTCAGCCGGATTTACACGCACTTAAGATTACGTGCGACTTATCGAAAATAAAGTCTGCAGAGCGTTTCTCACAGCAAAAGAGTTGTTTGGTAGGGCCAAGCATTGTTTTGCACTACTTGTGTGTCTTTAGAAATAAAAAGAAGTGGAATCCAACAGCCCAATATATAAGGGAGAGAGATAGGAGAGTCTCGATTGATATAGATATATGTGTTTGTGATGGGTGGCTGCCTAAGGCAAAGGTGGTGGATATACATATATCTCCACACCCAAGCCTTCCTCTGTATTAGAGGAATTGATGGCGATGAAACAATAGGACTGCGGTTTTCCTCGCCTGCAAAATCTCTCACGGTTTTTACAGATTCATTAATTCTTCGTGTGTTCCAGGGAGAATTCGTTCGTAGCCTAGTGCTCTCCTTCCTCAAATTATATGCCTTGTGTAATCTAAAGATATACCTATATCTATAGAGATAGAGTCTTGTTGAAGATAGACTGACTTGTGGGACTCTCTCACTTCGATTGGTTGACATTTGGTGGATGAAGGTGATAGAAACTCGAGACAAAAATAATGAAGAGGAGCCAAGTGATCAGATGAGTGAGTCAAGAATTAGACATGAATAATGCAAAAGAATTTCTCTACTTTCCTTTTTGTCCTGTAATCCTCTTTAGCGGTTTGCTTTTAGTTCGTCTCTCTGTACGGAGAGACGTTCCAGAGACGTTCCTCACTCTCGTCTTCTAAAATTAATGCATATCCTTGTGTTATTCTCGGATTCCACCAGAGAGAAAAATCAGTCTGCACCTGCACAACAGACTGTGGAGTCGAGACAGAAGATTCTCTGTAGGTCTCTCTGCACTCTGGGGTGACGACGGTGAAAGCTGCACTGAGAAATTAAAATTTAAGGTTATCCTCATCAAAAGAGCAAGTGGAGAGGATTGAAGTAGATTGGAGGTTGGAATAAGGAGCTCAATGCAAAAACTTATTTGCATATAGATGGGAAAGGGACTCTTCGGGATTCTCTCTATTGTGTGGAGAGAATTCAATCCAATTCATCCATCTTTCTGTGTTGTTCCAAGACTAACCAAAATATACGGCTTTTCCACAATGCCCAATTGCTGCGATAACTCTCTCCTCAGGTGTGCCCACCACAGCCCAAGAATATCCACACTCGCTCCTTCCTTCACTCATGTCCTCAGTCTCCAAGTCTGGATTTACAATTTTTACCGTCTCTCCCTTGTTATCCTTTCACATGCAGCTTATAGAGGATCAATTCCTCCAGAATACTCCAGAATACTCCAGAATACTCCAGATCCACTGCAATTCAGCCTACCCATACGCCGTGCTTATCGATACTCAATACGCTACACCTCATACGTGTCCTTCTATGCCGTAAGGTCTCACGGGGTTTTGTTATTCTTCAAAACTCAAACCTGCAATATGACAATGAGAAGCAATAGGGAATTACTGTGACTGTGACCTGACTCAAATTCTCAACTTTTGCGTACATTTACTCCCTTCGCTTAATGTGTGTGGGGGTGATGATGTATGCGACATAAATTTACACGCTAAAGAAAATTGCATCTGTGTGTGAACGTATGATGATGAAATTTTGCAGAGAGGTGCAAATTCGCGGATATGTGGCTTTCACCACCGCAGTACCTACGGAGTAGTACAGAGTGGTGTGTGTTGAAATTGTGAATCACACTGTAAATACGTGTGGAGAGGGGCTTCTGCTCCCCACAATAGAACGAGCCGGAAACGACGAAGCTCCATGACTAGAGAGAGAGACTTTCTCCACTCACTCTTAATATTACGACGTGTACACAGACTTGGTTCACCATTTCCTGAATTTCAGCTCCTAATTCAACGGCTGCTTTCTGCTTCACGCTCCTTGCGTTTCTTCTCCACACTTTCCTAACCGAAGAGTTGATAAGGTGAAATAAGGAGTCCTCACCCAAATTCATAGCATTACGTCGTAATTGTATGTCAGAAATATTTGAGTGTGGGCCGTCCCCAAGTTTTTCCAACAAGAGATGCCCCTGCAAGATATGAGAGAAAGCAGGGAGGCCAAATATTAGCCTATTCCTTCGGTAAAGAAACTGTTAACAAGGAAATCGATTGTGAATTGCGATACAAACAACTGTGTAGTAGTAGTAGTAGTAGCAGTAGTAGTAGTAGTAGTAGACTGGTGTTGAAAAAGAATGGCTGTAGATCATATCTCATAGGCTATTCATAGTTGCATAGAATCATGAAGTATTCTACTATTGTGTAAGCTCGTGGGACCATTACGGCTTAGTAAATCTTTGGATACCCTTCCCTGCGATATAATAATAATATACATGAGAGTAGGGAGCGTAGTTTATTCTGTTCAAAGCCTCCTGTGGTGTGCGTTCCCATTATTTTATCCACCAGACCAGAAAATATGGATTTGGCCTTGTCGCTCCGACTATGAAGCTTTTCTCGAAGATGAGAAATGAACCTCGAGCTTCCTTGTTTTATCTTCTGTTATTATTGTACGCACACACCTTAATATCTTCCTCATTCCTTCCTCACGTTCGTCTCTCCACATTAAAAGTTGTACCATCGCATCGAAGACGGCCAGGTGTGTGTGAAGACTTTTACACACACAGGAATAACTCGCTCCTTACACTTCTTTCAGACTTTCATGGATTCCTTTCACATTATTGTACAAACATGCTCCTTGTATTCTCTCGGTCAGTTCCGTAATTAATATATGGTATTGATCAGTATCACTAGATTGATGACGTCTGATTGGAACTACGATTACATAACTACACTTGCTGTTCGGATTAATGTACCCGGAAGCTTGTAGTTGTATGTTGCGTCTACTTCAATCCTCAATGAATAACTTGATAAGGTTGAATGCTGGGAGAGTGGGAGGGAGAAAGGATACGTGTGACTTATTATTACGCAGCCCTGGGAGTGAAAGCAACGAGCAGATGCGTAGCTGCACGAGTTTTGTCTGCTTACCTATGTACAACTGTATATAGCACGTGTATACAATATATATCATAGGTAAGGATTGAAGGGAGCTGCGTTAGTTTTGAAATTCATCTCATGAAGGAGATCAGTTTGTACTACTAATGGAATGGGGTATGAATTATTGACGGAGTGCTGACACGTTCCATCAGTGAAACTGACCGATACCCCTCAAAAATCAGGAAAGAACAAAAAGACCGAAAGAAGTTTTGCTTCCTGGCAAAGGTCCACAGGGATTTTGGTTGCTTTCACACCCAAGCCAACTCGCAGATTTACTTAGTAAAGAAGTGAGGAAAGAAGGTGGTTTTGTGCTGCTGCTTTCTCCTTCCTCAGAGGCTTCTTCTTCTTCTTCTTGTGTGTGGGGAGGAGGTGATTCTGTTGTTTCCACTCCATTCTTCCCAATTTTTATAGCCGTCGAGTGAGCCCAACTAAACCCATGAATACTGTCAGTGCGTGGGATTCACATGGATGCACATCCCAGGAATCACCACGAGTCCTTTCATATCATCCATCCCACCTTGAGATCCACATGCCGTGCAGCATACGGCTCACAGTCAGCACTAGTCAGCAGCCTCCGTCCTCCTGCCTTCAATTCTTTATTCCTCACAGGCTTATTAGTATTTCTTCCTCTAGTCTCCCCGTTCAAAGTTAGTTTGAAGACTTGTCTGAATTCTCCTTCTCACAATAATCCACAAGGGATTTTTGAACGGGTAAATTACTGTTCAAGGGTCCTTCATTAAAGGCTGGTGCAATGACGAATGCTCGTTGAAGGGTTTGAAGTTGTAGGTTGTATATAAATACAGTTGAGAGTTCTAATTTAAACATGAAATGGAGGTGAAACTGGATTATGCATGGGAGTGTGCAACAGCAACAGTGTTAATAAATAAATGACGGAGAAAGTAGCCAAGTATATATTTATAGAGTGTGTGTGTGTGAGTGGGTGCAGTAAGCGTTAAGGAAATGTAGATTGTGGGCTTTTAATGCAGCGTGTATGGGCTTACGGGAGTAGTGGCAGAGATTCCGTGGATAGAAGTGAAGTAGTTAAAAGTGTAAAGTAGAAGAGGATTAGTTAGGGAAGCTCATAAATTGTTTTGCAAGTGTGTGCAATGAATAATTAATTCCAGTTGAGTGGTCAATGATGATGCAAGGGGAAAGAGAAGGCAATTAAACAACTCACGTTAGTGGCTCATTTAGAAGACGAATGTTGTGTGTGGAACTGCGGTTCAATGAATTTTGTTTTAAATGCCTAAATGTAATAAAAGAATGGAGCATGAATTTACACAGAGTGAATTAATATCGCCACAGAGCCTCGATTTTGGCAGTGAGCTTCTTCGAATTCATTTCCAATTGTCTACGCTTTCTCCACAGTAGTAAGAAGCTTACAAAGCAATACGTTGATTTACACTGTAGGATATATTGTTTCCAAGCATGTGGGATAATAAATATGAAGTGTACAGCGAGATACTTTCTCCAGGGTTGTATGGAATAAGGCTGATGCTGCTGCCTGAGGGTTTTAATTGAAGGACGGTGGTTTGGCTTAGTCGACACTTTTAAATGTAGATTAATGGGAGTGCCAGACGAAAGTGTGAATTATCTGTTTGAGCTGTTGAGTTAAAATGAAGGATTTTCTTTATGTTGACAGCTGTACCGGATCCTCCAGGGAGACCTATGATTCTGGCCTTTACCTCGAGAGCTGTGAACCTCTCCTGGGCACCACCACTTGATACACACAACAGTCGGATAACTCACTACATCATCCACACAAGGTAAGCATCCACTCCTTATATGCCTTTATACTTGGTGGGTGGGGAAAGCATCTAAACCACAGATCTTCATTATTTGTTCTCCCATCTCGACACAATTAATTTCGCCTCAGAATGAGGAGGAAAAGTGGAGTAATGTATTCTACAAGACTTTTGCTCTTCATCATTTGTGCCTTCACTTTGTTACTCGGACTCTCTCTCTCTCGGCACACAATAAAAGAACGCTCCTCCGAGTCCTTTTCAAATCTCTTCCCTTCCTCGCATTCATTTGCTGAGGAGAAAGTCGTTTCCATTTCCTAAAGAAGCTGAGGAAGTTTAAGTAAGTGTGTGTGTGTGTGTGTAAGTAAATTGCTACATCCCCACAAGTAGTGTAAGAAGTAGAGAGACTTTTTTCAGGGTAGCCATTTGCTGAGTAAGTAGGGAGCAGACGAGGTAAGAAGGACAGGCGATGTTGTACACTTGGTCGATATTCCTCGCCAAGACTGAACTATGGCCAAAAGGAAGGCCATTGTTTCCAGACATTTTCCATTTGAAACACTTTGGCTTTCACCCATTCACCATTAGGAGGAGTTTGTTTAAGTACACCTTCCTCCTCGTTCAGACGACCAGTTTGAGATTCATTTCCGCTCTCGATCTCCTTATGGAGGCCCATTCTCTCGGTTGTCTTCACTCTCCTGTAAATCTCCTCCTGCCAATAATACTCCAGCACATCCTCTCCCTGTCACTTCCGACTAACTCATACTCCTCATGGCACTCGAGCTGCTAAGGATTTTATTAAGTTGAAATCAATGGACACCTCTACACACACACACACGCAATTCACACAGTTCGCTGTAATATTCATTCTTAAGGATTGATTTGCATAAATCCTTGTCCCCAGTTAGTCGGGGAAGCAAGTATGGCTGCTTGTGCGTGTGCAGGCAGAAGCTTTCAAAGCTTTCTCCTCCAAGAAAATAAATGAAGATGTTCTGGGAACATCAGCAGAATGGGAATTAAGAGGAAAGAAGTAGCAGCGAAGAAATATTATGTGAGGGAACATCTCGTCGTTTAGAAGGATCGAGTGTGCATTAAATGACTCGGAAAAAAGCTGATGTTGGCATCCCTTCTCTCGTGTGTGTGTCCTCTTTTCAGAAACGAAGAAAAATATAATGTGGAGATATATTAGCCACCCTCACAAGGGGAGTGAGACTTCTCCTGCCTTCATAAAGTACAATTCGGTGTTGTTATAATTTACTCCACACTTACTTTCTCTGGAGGTTCTTACAACCCGTGTTTCCATCCACAGACTCCCTTCCTTCCTTCCAATCGCTGCACAGCAAATGCATTTATGCATCAAGTGTCCCACGTTGGATGTCAGACTTACCTTGACACATTTGCTACTCACATCTCCTCACTAATTCCTTCTGCGTGTTTGCGTATACCCAATTTGCAAACGGATATTCACCGAGTTTTGGTTGACTTGAAGTTTTGCCTACTTGAAAAGATTTGGAAAGAATCAGTAAGTCTTGTGTGAGTTAATTGAAGTGAATATTGAAGGGCTCTCGAAGGACTAAAGGGTTAGTTAGTTGTGAAAGTTCTGTGGGGAACGCGGACTCCTCTCCAAGATTGCATGGCAGTCATTACTGGCCAAGGGAGTTGATTAAATGCGTGGAAGGCTGAGATGGAAGTAAATAGGAAAGTTAACAAGTCTTTGTTCGGAATTGTGGAAACACTGAGAATGATGAAGTGGATAGCTACACTCTTACGAAGCTGGTGAGGTGGAAAATACGTAACGTATCTAAATGAGCCACCACCAATCCTCTCAGCCTCTCAGCTAAAGAGTTACGATACACTTCATCATGATGGATTTTGAAATTCTTTCTTTTCAAGTTGGCTTCACCCGTGTGGAAAGCTACACGGACTTGTTTCCACATTGACTCACTCAACCACAACGAGTGAACTTAGGGAATTGCTGAAACAAAATAATCGCAGGGAGGTGGATTCAAAATTTATGTATCCCACAAAACGGCAGTGATAACCTGGAATATGTATGTATACTGATCTAGAATCTAGACCAAGATCTAGAGGTCTAGAAATCTAGACCCATCTATAGCAATATATATCCTCCAAGCCTGGACTCTAACCGGACAGGTCCTTCATCGTCCTTCGCAGATGAAACTGGGAGGCTTGGGGAACTCTGGGCTGCGTAGACACTTGGTATAAGTTATTTACTTGCGAGTGGAATTGGAGATGGAGAGATGAATTGTGGGAAGCTGCATGTCGTTTTCACATCCTTTAATTAAAGTGCCAGTGCAGTGGTAGGATTTGAGTTCTGGTTGTCCGCCTGCTCCTACACTCTCTCTGGCACATGAATATTTACTGCGCTTACCTGTCCTTCCACTATACGCAGTCATTGGCAGTTAGCACTACACTCTATAGTTATGTAGCTGTATATTACATATGCAGGAGGACGTTGTAGTTGTAGGCGAGTGAGATGGAATCTCGTTAGTTACGAATCATCGCTAATTGAATGAACTGCTGTATAAAGGAGAGACTTGGCCGGCCTTTTCCTTCCTCCGAGCTCCTCAATGTTAATGTGCTTTCACTTTGATGACTCCCACTATCATCTCTTCTTCCTCGGATTATCCTCAACCAGCCCACCCACCCTCCTCCGTCTCTTTCAAACGATACCCATCCTCATTATTCCACGTGTTTTGTTTCATATTTTACACTCTGATACGCATTTCCGTAATTATTACAACCAAGTTTCAGGCAGAGTTGCCTCCGAGAAAGTGGACAAATGATTCACGGCCGTCTACATCATTAAGCTGGAAAGTGAGTAGGAGAAATGTAGAATTCGACCGGGTGAACTAAATCTCTCACAGATGAAAAGCAGCTAGTGAAATTCATTAACGCTTGGAATTGTGAAACAATAGATTTGAGGTAGAAGACTAGACGACGAGTCTACGTGACGAACCTCTTTATGTACTTACATCTACGCTGTTGTTTGTCTGGATGAATTCAAAGACAAGCAGACTTGAAACAAAACTCGCAGTTTATTGTGTCAAAGGATTGTGAGGGAGAGTTTTCTTGAAATATTATTATTGCAGACACACAAGTCAAAAGGAGGGATGAGATCCTTAGTGATTGCATCAAATAGTACATATCCATTTGGTTGATTGAGTGGAGTTGCGTTTTAGGGTGGAGACAAGTCCCTCAGCACAAAAAGACATCCACTGTGCTTTCCTGTGCCTGGACAAAAGGGGCTCTTTTGTAGAGAAAGTACAAAAGAATAGGTTGAATAGTGAGAGAGAAAAAGTAGAGGAATTTTTATGAACAAGAATTCAAGTTAAAAAGAGAGAGAGCGAGTGAAGGATGAGGGAGACTGATGATGAGGCTGTCGAAGGAGGAGTGATAATTATAATGGAGTTAGTGTGGTTTATTAGTGGAATAGGGAGGCAGGAGATAATTCATGAGGACACACGACCAAAGTGCAGCAGCAGGTAAAGAAGGAGAGGGAGGAATTAATGAATTAGAAGGAAAGGGTTGGAGCCCAAGAAAGTTAATGGGTATTTGAAATCTCGAATACACTTCAGTTCCCAGTTGCCAGTCAAGCTCAAGACCAATAGCAATAATAGCTGAGTCTGAACTCATTCAGAGTCAAATGGGAAAGAAGAGGTTTTGATTTTTTCCCTTGCATTATCGCCAAGGATTGTGTGTTCTATTTGTACGTAAGTATCTACATGCATTCTTGTAGGAAGGAGAAGTGCAGGGTGATTGGGATTTGGAGATGAGTGGAAACATGTGAGAGAGAGGCAGGCTACAATGGAATGTGGAAGAAAGGCTGAGCTGTGTCAGGTGGTGGTGGTGGAAATAGGTGAACAAGGAGGAAAGTACGCAGAGAAAGGAAAGTCGTGGGACTACTTGGAATGATGGAATAAAATATAAAAGGGTTGTTATAATAAAATACTTTTTAGGGTTGTCGAGAATTCTTCCTCTCAATCCGTTGAGAGTTGTCGAGGAGAAAGTAAAAGAATTATTCATCCACTGCTACTTCTCTCCCCCATTTGCATACACACCACCCTTAGTCACATATACTCTCTCAAATACGCGTATCCTTTTGTCTACTCCATTCCCACCATTACTATTATTCTACTGAAGAGATTCAAACCTAGCTAGACTAGACTAGACTCTAGATTCTAGATTTCCCTTCTAATTCAGGTGCACAACTACATCATACAGGAGGAATACACGTCCAGCATAAAATGAAATCAAAGAACAATGGTGTCTGCATTTTTGCACTTGTAAGAGAACCGTGTGTATGTTTTCTGAAATCCCAAAACAAGGAAATAGTTTGCGAATGACAGGAAAAAAGCCTCCACTGCTCAGTTGACTTGAAGCTGAAAGTGTTTTACAATTCACACGCATCTTTTTATTGAATTATGCATGTGTGTGTTATTTTTTGCATGATAAAAGACAGGAGAGAAACAGATCATTGCAGTGGTTGCAAATAATAAGTGTTTATAGAATGAGCAGTAGACGCAGCGTTGAGATTTAGATGAGGACAGGATGAGTGTATGTGTGTGCGGAAGATAATTTTTTGTAAGGAGAAAAGACTTGAGGATGAAATTCGGATTGGGTTTTGTGAGGAGAAAGAAAGAAAGTGAAGAATTATGAGAGAATTCGTGAGTCAACACCTCACAGGCTAACCTAGACTCATAAATAACCCACTTTTACATGGCATAGCGAATTGTGGAAAGACCTGAGAGGAGAATCATAGGTCCCATTGTACTCCAAAGTTTGTAATGCAATTCACTTTTGAAGTAGAGCTCTTGTGCATGTATGACACTTGTCTTGAGTCAAGTTAAGAGCCTCCAGTTGTGTCCAAGTAGAACATCGCGTGCATTCCAAAAAGAGTGAATAAATCAGGTGTATCAGCATAACATTTCTTCCTCAAGTGGAGCTCTCCTTCTTCTTTCTCCCATATTTTAAACTCCCTTCATTTCTCCCTTCCACAGTACACAAGCCTCTTTATTCATTCACAATGATAAACCTCCTTTACAACCTCCACACTCAACATCTACACCATTCCACATTAAACTACCACCAACTCAATTTATGCACTACACGTGTACCCCATGTTTATTGATTTCTGCCTCCTCATTTCAATTTGCCAATTGTAAATCCCACTTCTAGCGCTTCCTTCTCAGTTCTTAGTATTTAATGCGAAGGACATATATTAAGTTATTTGTGTGCACACCACGGAGAATGCGAATGCATAATTTGCATCCTTCTGTAGAGTCCACACAGCTCGTAGTTAACATGCAGGCAATCAAGAAGCAAAGAAATGTTTGTGCAATTAAGTATTGGTGAAGCGGAACTCAGTTACGTTTTACTACTTAAGTGTGCAAATGCATGAGGAAGCATCGGGTGGGAATTAAATTAGGGTTGGAAACTTAAGCACTTAATAGCTGCCCCTTAATTGAAGGATTAAGAATGGCTGAGTAAAGCTTTGTGAGGACACTCCCAGAAACTGTACACGTTTGAATTTATGAGAACATAGAAATTACGACTTGCACTATAAATACATATAAAATCTTCTTTCACTTGTGTAACTTCCGCTTCACTAGATATAAATGCATATATAGTATAGAGGATCCTATTCACACAGCCTTTAGTCCTACGCGAGTCCCCATGTCTGTAGAATGGAATTATGTCGTCTTACTCAACGAGAAGAAGACCCCGACGAATTTGCAGAGAGGAGCAGTTTTCCCAGAAATTTTACTAATGTAAAAGATCAGTGGTCTTCTTTTGGTGTGTCTAGTGAACCTAGAAATCGATATTTCCTTCAGCTTTCCCATCATATTTAAATGAATGAGTGATTTTGACATTACTTGTCTGTTTCATGCATTAGAAGATTAAAGTAAAACATGAAATACTTTTCGCAAAGCTGAATTACTCTCAGAATGGATGAGAGAGAGCGGAGCAGACCAGCCGAGACTAGTCGACGAGAGACTTTTTACGGCTAAAAAGAATTCTTCAAGGGTATTTCCAGCCATATTGACACTGATCGAAGTTTAGAAGCTTCAGTTGACTTTAGCGATCCTACAGAGACTCCACATAGTATAGAATATAGACTTGAGGGAAATAGTAACGGGCTCCATTAAACTAAAACTGGGTGTTTTGGTATGGTGATTTCATCTTTGAAAGGGACCAGCAAGAAGAAATACGGATTCCCGAAGGCCTCAGCGTCATCAGTAGAAAAGACACACACAGGTGAAACATTGTGTGTGTGTATCGACCTCCAACAACCAGAATCAACTTATTTGTACGAGTGGATAGACGAACACGACGAGCATAGTACACACGACAACCTGATCCGATAGGAAACGCTTCTTTCACAAACTTCACTTCACTTCTCCTGGAATCTCTACCACCACCACCACCTTTTGCCTTTAAATTTCCCCTGTAAAGTCTAAAATAAATTGCGAAACTTTCTTCATACCCTTTTACCTATCGTTTTGCCCTACAGTCCTACACACACACAGAGAGAGATTGGGATTGGTATTTGGTGTAAGTTGTTGCAACGACCATTGGACTATATGTTTAGTATATATATATATATATATAAGTTTGGTAGCATGTATGTACATCGTGCCCTACTATTTTTACAAGGTTTTCGGTGGAAACAGGAAAGGTGGGTGTATAAGACGGGTAGCGGGTAGCGGAGCGGGTTGTCGGTGGGTAGTGGTCTCCACTTGTGTATGTATCTTCGGTTCTCTATCTAATTTAATGTTTATTGTAACATGGTACATTTGTGATGGAAGATGGAACAAAGTTTATTACGTCCTTTTAGCAACTTTGATGATTCCCTTTTATGTCATGTTTTGTATTTCAATTATCCAGGCCTCGTTTCAACTCCAATGAAATCAAAACTTGTAATCAAATCAGAACACGGTGAGCGACTTCACGACGGCACAAATTCTTTCTTTGATTTTTACCTCGACCTGTGTGATCTTATCTGTGTAAGAGTACAACTTTAAATCGAACACGACTTCCACTTCCAAACTATCCGAGGCCCCTCGCCATCTCCGCCTTCCTTTCATCTACCTACTAGTACCTACACATTTCTAAAGTTTGCCGTGTTAAAAAACTCTCACTTTCAACAGAAACACAACTTCCTACGTGGGAAAACATACGCGTGTGTCGTCAATTGAATCATACGCTAAATTTTAAGCTTGTTTTCTACAAGATACTTTCCCACAGTGCTACTTCAATGAAACTTGCTTCTTCGTCTGTCAGCAATGTGCTTTCTCCAACTGTCAATGAATCAAAGGGATGATAAAGCTGATAAAGAAAGGTTCTATATAAAATATACTAGGAGCCAAAATATATCCTTTTCTTTTTAGAACTACTTCAGAACATTTAATGTTTTATGTAGTTCACTATGCATTCTATTAATTGTATTTATTTATTACAAAAACATTCTTCTTAGCCAAGATTCAAAGAAGTGAATTAAAAAGTATTAGGTTACTCGTTACTTAGAAGAACAAATCAATTATGTGTGACTTAAGAAAAACGTTTGAGTTTCCAAGTTTGTTTAAGAATGTGCGAGAAGAATCTTTTCACCTACAAATGTATCAATCACTAGAAGAAAGACTGAGAGGCTGTGTGTGTGTGTCATGGAAAAGTTAAGCTTAAAATGGGTTAGCTATTAAATATGACGTAGCGTGAGGGTAGTGAAAGTCATAAGCATGAGAATTAGATTCATTAAGTTGTTAGTAGAGAGGAGAAAGGAGCTGTGAGCGTAGATTTAGGTGGATTAGACATGGCTGGTTAACTTGGCTTGCATGTGAACGGGCCATTTATGATAAACGGAGGAAATTATGGGTCACATGTAGAATGTCGTTGAAGTTAGAGGAGTTAAAAAGCTCGTAGCCATATGTCAACCCGGTACTTTTCACAAGTTGGTGTGAGACAATTTCTCTTGATTTAGCAGAGGCAGTGGGAATCATTTGTTCACGGGAGGCTAGGCTGAGTGAGTGTGGAGCTTTCAGTGGCTTTCACCACCGCCTCCTCCTTCTCTCCTTCCAAAATTCCTAATGCCCACCACTCGTTGTGTAGTCCGAATTAAGGGGACTTTGATAGAACACTACACGCATCCACTGTTTGTTACTGCTGATGAGAGTTGAATAAGAAAATATGAGCCCAACTAACGGAGATAAATGAGGCGTTGATACGAAATCCTCTTTGTCAAACAATTATTCAATGAAAGTGGAATTTCGGGACTGCTAGAATGAAAAATATTAATTGCACCGGCTCCCTTTGTGTCCCATTCCTTTTAACGAGCTAAAGGTCTTGCTCCAGCTAAGTGAATGTCCGATCATATATCTTTTCACAGAGCTCACAGAGAGAGAGAAATTATTGGGGAGTTGCAACTCCGAGACTTGTTTGTTAAACGGTTAAACTATGATTAAACACATATGCTCTTCTCCATCGTGACATGCAACGTAAAAGGAAACTAATGAAAGCTTCCTAGTCTACAAAAAAGGCATTAGGTTTTGTCGAATTAATCATAATCTCTCCGACGAGTGTTTCAGAAGTACACGCGGCCCTTCTTGTGTGAATACCTTGCTGAAGGAATCATCAAGACAAATCGCCCATTGGATGTCCCATCGTAACTTAAGTCTGTTGGTTTGGCTGCACACACAATTTCCTTAGGAGGAAGAAGATGTGTGTGTGTAGGTTATTGATTTACTGTGTACTGCTGAGTATGGCAACTCAACTTATTAGACACGTTAGCTTCTCCTACTTCTGACGGGATTTGCGGTTGAAATTGAGCTTTCACTGTTAAGCACTTGTGTTTAAGTTTACAAGGAGGAGAGGAAGCAAGAAGAGGATTGAGATGTAATCAGGCTGAAATGCCACCGCTGGACTTATGACGGATGAAGAAGTTAGAAACTGAAAGGAGTGGTTGAGTGTGGGCACTCCGATAGGAGTTTAGCCATGGGCAAAGTCATTTATTATCTCCGTAGGGACTCACTCGCAAGAATAGACCTTTTACAGTCATAATGCCTCAACAGCTCTCAGCCAGTCTCATTCACTCCCCACAAGATTGGAATGGTAATAGGATTTTAAAGCATTTGACATGTTAGTGGAAAGAAAGACTGTGGACATACTTGGTATTCATAAAACGAGAAGGATCATTAGTAATTCGTCAGTTCTTGGCAGCAGGACGCAGCCTTCCTCCGCTTATCTCCTTTTCATAATGATATCCCACACTCAAGCACATTTTCTCATGTCCGATTCAATTATGACTCCTCATTCCAACCTCAATCATCTGCCTTACGGTATGCATGTCAATGCGACAGAAACTCGATATTCCACACTCAAACCTCCTCATTCAATTCCGCATCACATTGCTCATTTAAGCCTTATTCATACTGCGGCCCTCCTCAGACCCACACCAATAAGCTTAATATTGAGTATCGGCAGCGGAGCTTAAATCGCCTGGATTCAAATGAGTTGCACTCGATCAATAAATAAATGCCAAAGAAATGAAATACTCGTGAAGATTGCTTGGAGAAAGGTTGAGAAGGGAGGAACAATGATATTATGCACAATGGATACAAGAGCCATTAGTTTTTGAGGACACGAGGTTTACATGAATTTACTTGGGTGGTTTGCTGGTGTGGTGGTGATTACAAAACGTAGTAAATGGGAATATTAGAAATGTCCATGCTTGGCCGGGGGTAAATGGCTCATTTAAGAAGCTCATTAAGAACTCAGGAGGGGAAAGGGTTCATTCATTCATCATGAGATTGATTTGAATAAATTCTTCATCAGATGGAAGTAAAATGAAGTCGAACGTTTCCCCTTCCTCGAGTGAATTCCCTGCCTGCTGCCTTCCTCCTTGATGATGCTTTCCTTCAGATGATAACTTGTATTAAAATCACTCGAGGCAACACCTTGCCTCATCCTTTTTCTCCTTTCTCCTTATCTTTAAATTCTTCCAGGGGAGTGAATAGAAACTCCATTCTCCAGTCTACTCCACTTTTATTATTAGTCGACCAAAATTTGTGCGTGTCAGCGTACTAAGGATGAACTCGAAATATATACCTATATATATATATAAGTACGTTAGATAGTCTGTAATGTCTGTGTGCTGGTAGTGGTGGCTGGTGGCTGGTTAACTGTCGTAGTAGAGAGAAAGAGAGACTGTGTGGTGAATGCAATAAGGAATCCAACTTCCAAGTTTTTTGTCTTTCTGCTCAGTCTGTTGCACTTTATGATCATGTTCGAAAAAATGAAAGAGAAGAAGCATTATGAAAGGACAAAGAAAATCTTCAATAAAAATTCCACCGAGCTTTGTGTTGAGCTAGATCATCACATCGCATGAAGCTAATGGGTTCTCAGATTGATTTTTCTAAATTGTATTTTTTGTCGCTCTGCATTGTGCGCTATAGAGACGATATATAGTTATGACTTTTATAGAGTACATACTTTCTTTTCCGGCTTTGTATAATGATCTCATGATGTAAGGTTCATTTTAGAAATACTCAGAGGCACTTTAATGACATTTTCTACTGCATCTCGGAATTCTACGAGACTCTGTATGCACTTTTACGTGTTTACTTCATTTCTAGGATGAACTCATTAACTTTTCTACAGCCTGAAATTAATCTCACGTTGCACGTGTTTTGTCAGACTGTGAACAATTCTAATGATTTCACGGACCTGCATAGTCTACATAAATTAATAAACACCAAATTGGGTTGGTTTGAAATGTCCGTGGAGACTGGAACTATTCACGTTGTTTCTAACAAGTTCAAACTAATCACTCAGTCACCTTTAATTAGCGCTTATTTAGTTTTGAACATCGACCATTTCGCGGAATCAATGTAAGACAAAAGCTAGAAAGGCTTCGAAGTGAAGGGGTAATTGCATGAGGAAGTTATAATGCAATTAAACACACAGAATAAACCTACACTCGATAGTTCTGAGTTCTGTTGTAGTTTAGAATACACTCGAATAATAAAATTCTAGGAAAAAACTAGGAGAAAGTAAGCCCTACTCCAACTCCACACTAAATTAGATCTGAAGTGAAACGAAAAGGAATGTGAATTTGGAAAAACTCATTTAGCAAAATTAAGTAGGATTAACGAGCTCAAGAGCTTTTTATTGTTGTGCCTTGTTTAATTATATTTTTCCACAGAAACGTGCGATAATGTCAAATACTCAAATTCACCATTGATTTTTTCCTGTGAAAATTTGATGAGAAAGTATAACAGGAAAAAGAAGCTAAAGGCACACACAAATAGATTCCCAGCAGGTTTCCAATAAACCTCTCTTTCTCCACGTAACTTCTTTGTATTGTGAATCAACTATTAAGTTAGAATTCCCATTGGAGCCTTTCTTCCCGCATATAATCATATCGTTAAGAGTGGTTCCGTATGAATCCATTGCAATTCTGTTTTGTGTATGTGTATGTTAAATGTAAGCGAGACTCTCCTGACTGCGCCTATCCATCTACACACCACTTTCCATTAAATTTGTAGAAGGAAGGAACGATGAGCCAATATGTATTTGCCTTGAAGCCACAATGCAAAGTAGAAAGAGGCTTGTGAATTAGATTTGGGAAGAAAGTGAGGATTGAGTGAAGTTGTGCTCACAATAGGTTATTGTGACTTGTATGCAGGATGCACAGCATGACATTACGCATCCCCTCAAATTCCGCCCGTGATGATCAATTCAACGAAGCGTAGCACATGATGGAATGTGTCTGCCTAACCCACTCGCTCATGAAGAAAAGAGAGATCACTTCATTTGTTCTTGGAGAGCGAAAAACTCACCATTTCACTGTTTTACATGCAAAGTGAGGAAAGGGAAATGGTGCACACGAATAGAGGAAGTGAAGAGGAAGCAACGTGTAGTGAGGAAAACATGGTCAGACTGATTGTCTCAGATGTAAAAAGGGGAGAAAGTGTATGTCTATGGAAGCAACTTCATTGCTGGTGCCCAACAGGGTTTCTTCCCTCTATACTCCCGTGATGAAGGGACCTTCTCTGTGCGAAGGTGTTTCCTGGAATATTCCATTTCTTGATGAAACAGTCAAAATATGACAAAGTGAACATCCGAAGAAGAGCTCAGATGATTGCAGACACGGTTTCATAATATTCTTTGGCAGACAGACAGTCACACACACACACACACCCGAAGGCTATGATGGGCTAATTTGAAGAGTTGATTGTGAAGAAGGATTCAACGTGAACACCCTTCGTCGTCTTTATCGTCGTCATTCCCCTCACTTTCCTTCTCCAGTTCCTTTGGGTCCATGAAACCTACACAACGACGTGCATTCCACGTAGCTCCAGGAAACCCACCAAATAATAAGAATCAAATTTACTTCTGCTGGTGGCGTTTTTAATTCTTTCGTACTTTTCAAATTTCATCCCTTCTTCAGATGCACAAAGACTTGTTTTGAATTCATTCGGATTCTTCAGGGTGGGGAGTTTTACGAGTCCTGAAATATGCATATTTATCAAAAAATTTAATTTATGTTATCTAGAAACTAGGAGCTATTCTACGAAGGCCTGAATAAAGACACGCAGGTTGTTAGTTTTGAGGTAGGAATTGAGTAGTGGCTTGTGCTGGAGAGCTATTATCTCGGTCTAGAAATTCTAGAAACAGTATTTTTATACAAGTCCTTGGAAGAATTCGCTCGGAATGAATTGAAGTGAATGAATGGCGAGAGGAAAATGCACATTACTTAGGTTGCCGACAAGGCTGTTAAGTAGCTGCAGGTTGCTTGACCATAAATATCGTCAGTGACATTAATAAAACTGTTTTTTATAAAAATAGAAGCTTTTTTGTGTAATTTGTTGGAATTCTCTGGGGTGAAAGCAACGCGGGTGATGCTTATTGGTAAAGAAATGCAAATATGCACAAAAATGGAAGATTTGTGTCGACTTGCAGTAAATCACTTCCGCTCGTTGTGAAGGAGAAAAGAGAAATGCTTTGCTGGTGGATGTTTACCCAGGGTATTCTTTCTCCATTCTTCTTCTTCGTCCAAAACTCTCCTTCTTAGTGTGCGGCCGTCGGTCGACTTATCCCAAAGGAAGGGAGAAATATTTGGAAAACTGTGTACAATGCACAAGTTGGAAAGTGGCAAAAAGTCCCTCGCCATCAGAGACCTTAAGCAGGGAGTTTGTGTGTGTGTGCATCTTTATTCCACAAATTGCTTGTGAGCCAAAAGAAGAGTGCAGTTGCTTTTCTTTCAGCATTTTTTATTCAACAACCCAACTATTCATTGCGGACCAGATGTGTGTGTTTCAGACCGTTCTTTTTGGAAATGTAGTTTATGTTATGAACTCCTTTTAAGCCACCCACCACCACTCCTCCACACAGACTCCCAGTAATCAGGAACATTTTATACTCACTCACTTATACACAGAGACGCAGCCTAAGTGTACTCTCTCCCACCATTAGAAGTCTCTTCTAATAAATATATTGGTCCCCAGGGTCCTCAGCACAAGATGGGACACTTGCATTTATGAACTCAATATCCTGCAACTTCCAAGTCTATTCGATTAGCTAAACTCTCGATGAATCAATGCACAACACGAGCAAGCACACACATCAGTGTGCTCATTAAGTAACTCTGTGCATCAATAAAGGCTCCTTATACATTTGTACTTTTCAAATGTGAAACAAAAGTCGGAGACATCCGTTGTGTGGTTATCCCTGGAGACAACTTATCGATAGGGAGACACAAAGCTGAGTTTTGGCTTCCGAGTGTAAAAGATGTAAATCCCAATTGGATGTCTAAACAAAACTGATGAGATAGTTTAGGAATAACTTATTCTTATGGGCAACTTGTGCAAATGTAAGTGGCTGTCTGTGGATGGAGACAAGCCATTTGGCTTACGGGGAATCGTATTTTTATGGAAACATAATGTTGGCAATGTGTTATTCTGTGGTGTTTCTTTAACTACTCAAGATGCGCGATAGTTATTTTGTCTACAACTGTATCATACACACACCACCGATGATGGGGCCTAGATTCTAGATTCTAGATGAAGGAACAGTGAGTAGTGAAACGAGTTCCGGTTTAATTCAACCCTGTCCCAGAACATTACTCTGTGTATCCAATAGTACATTGTTATTTTATAGTCCGGGCAATCCCTGTTCCTCCTATAAATCGGAACTAGCTGAAGGAGTAAACTTTGCTCGCGTACACTTTCATCTCTGTCGAGTCAGGGTGCAGGGATAGTCACACAGTAGGGAGATATTTGTGTCCTCTCTTTTTATAGCGATTGGCTGCACACTTTTCTCTCCAGGACAAAGCCAGGCATCATCCTACGTCTATACACTACTGCCTGCTATCTTCTACAAGGCTGGTCTGAGAAACCTCCTTCCTGTTCAGAGGAAGTAAGTGGTCCCCGGGTTGGCTATGAACGGAAGACAAGGTTATCTAGTGCGCCATAAAAATTTACTCACACTTTTATTTCCTCGTATGTGTCATTATGAACAAGCTGGTGGTCCTGGGCAAGTCCCTCTCTCTCGTCTAAGCTTCACTCCGAGCGAAAGGTAAACTCGGGAAAGTTGGAAAGTGTTGTGAAAAGCCTTTGACAAAGCAAAGAAAGTAGATGAAAACAATATTAGGATTTCCCAGGTAGGTTGAAAGCAACAGAAGATTGAGAAGTGGAAGTAGAACACAAACAGGCGAAAGGATGTGTCCGTTCCTTGCGGATGAGACCCTTTCAGCTGTCAAACTTTCCTCTCCGCTAATTTCTTACTTTCCGACCAACTTACCACTGCTCTCTTGTATAGTGTTGTAGTGACTAGCCGCCTGGAGGACCGCTGGGCGCTTAGTTATTATCTAATTCGGGATGCATTAGGTTACGAATTGTTTCAAAGTTGGCTAATTAGTGTTGGAAGGACGGATGTTGGTGAACAAGGCTTGTTTGGGACAAATCCATTCGTAATTCAAAACCTGTTGTGTGTGTGTGGGTTGATGTGCAACAGAATTAAACAAGTCGTGGAGGAAAGATAAACAACGGAGAGAAATGAAGCTTATCTCGAGTTCCAAGAAGGAGAGAAACTATACTTGTGCTTTTTTAATTACTGTCTGAGAGTTTGGTGAGGAGGAAAGCTTTTCCTTGTTCCCACACTTTGATGATATCATTTTGTACATTTCGTTCATTTGTTCTGTCTTTCCAGAGTCGGCGAAGACGGTGATTGGGATGACAGTGGTGGCATTGAAACTGAAAACAACAGGACAACATACCAGGTAAGGTTTCCTGCGAGCTTAATAAATATCGCAGAGGAGGTAGGTGAGTCTCACATGTATGAGAGACGCTGCTGGAGGACGGGGAGCCAAAAAACAACCTTGTTTAGAACAAAGTATAAGTTTCTTTCATTAAACAACCGGTAGTTAGTTTACTTTCGTCAGTAAAACTTTATTGAAGTAAGGGAGGACGGAGAGGGTATTTTTACCCGTAGGAAAGTCATGGTTGAGCAGTTTAACTTCCAATAAATGTTGCTTCTCCTGGCAGATTTCTCACTCCAAAGAGAAAGTAACAAGTAAGGTGTGAAGGAAGTTGGAGGAGCCTTCGTTTGAGTAAGATGCAGGCACAAGAACCTACGACCATATATCTAGAGTCTATAGGCAATCTCCAAGTCTCTCCCTATAGTCTATAGGCAATCCTCAAAAGGCTACCAACACGCCTTTCCCACCGAATCGTCTCAGCTCACCGAGTGATTGATGAAATGCTTTTTGTTGATTGCAGGTGACGGGATTACAGCCTTTCACTGTGTACAGCTTTCGTGTTGCTGCACAAAATGCATTGGGAAAAAGCCCTCCGAGCAAAGAGTCTTATTATATTGTCACTCTCAGAGAAGGTAAGCTCCGTACATTCCTCTCCACTTCTTTCCCATCTTTTCGCATGTTACGAAATAAGCAGGGCTCTTTTTGTTGTGACGTAGCCCAGTCTAGTTATTATATCACTCAGCTTGCACAACTCCTAAGCGAACAGGGCACAATGACCAGAAGTATCCGTACCGTCATTGACGTAATCGATAAATCTGTTTCACCTGTTTTCATCGAACTACGTGTAATTAATATACAGCGACTGATTGACAGCCGAGACACACTATTACATTCTACGTATCGCTGCCTTCGCAAAATTTCATATTAGAGCTAATTAGCAATAACCCCCCAGTTGAACTTTCCCTTCTCGCAAATAACGCCAACAGGACTTATCAAAATGACTACTCTTCCACGTAACCTGACTACTCTTATCGTACTTATCATCTCCTACTGAATATTCCAACGTAATTGTGTCTATGCAGGAGCTAACAATGATGAGTTCGTGGAGCGAAGAATACAGAGGGAATTGGATACTTCTTATTCTCCTTATTATTCATGTCTTTCACTCACACTGTCAATTATCGCAGAAGCATCTTAATTCTAACTAAAAGCAGAATAAATTAGTAAATTGGAGTAGCATAAAAAGCTTATGAGAAATTAGATCGTATGTCAATTACAGCCAAATGCAAGTAGATTCCAAGACTCCGATATTTGTGAGTGTGTCTCTGTACTTGTTTGCAATATGTTGCAGCAATGAAGGAACTTGAAGGGAAAGTCTGTTCGTGAAGGTTTAAGAATCAAAAGATGATGATAATAATAGGAACTGTGGTTGGTAGTTGGTAGTTTGTGAGTTGGAATTCGTCGTAACACAGAATAATCCATATCGACTGGTGAAAGGACTCTCTCTCTCTCTAGAGTCATTGTTAGAAGGGATACGGAGAAGAGTGGCGAAGATTTGGAGGTTGGAGAAAGTGAGCATCTCTCGTAGGAACAAAAGACTTAGCACAGTTGTCCTGCTTCTGCTGTGTTCTATTCGAATTCTCGGGTGGACTTTTATGTGTGGAGAAGCAACTTCATAATAATACTTGTTCAACTTACTTACTCTCTCACTTATGTATCTTGTTACACACGAAGGAGGAACGACGAGGCGAAGGGAGAGAGAAAATTATTAGAGAAAAATATTGCGACAGCTCCAACTTACTTTTTGCTTTATCACTGGCCAAGTCAAAGTGATATATTATGTACACTTTGTCCTTATTACTTCTCCTGTAGACATTCAAGAAGGAACTAAGTAAGTAAGCAAGTAATCCATATGAGGATACTTCTCTACATTATCCATATGTACACAAAACCGACCTTCTTCTTACTGTAATAGATGGGTGACAGCTTCGTGGTTCACTTTACTTCCTAATTCTTCTCCAAGACCAGTAACTTCTTATCCAGTTACAATTTCCTTCTCTCTCTATCTCTCTCTCTCTCTCTCTCTCTCTCTCCTTATATATTTAAGGAGATTTCCTTACTCACTTGCCTCTCACTCACACTTTACAAAGAACATATACAGATTACACTTACACCCAACCTACACAGCTAGCTTCAACCACAGAGAATAATACTGAGAAGTACCCTGCGTCCTAAGTATCCAAGTATTCTAAGTATTTCTATTTAGCTGGTCAGCACTCACTAAACATTTGTGGAGAGAAAAGGGAGAGAGTCACTTTCAAAACTTTTTTTGTATGTGTATTTTTCGGCTTTGCAGGAGAGTAAAAGTTCATTCCACTCTATTCATTTATTCCTCCGATTCATCATTGTGTCAGAAGGTTTGCAAATTTTACTTTGAACAATGTCGAGCTTTTTATGCTTACTCAATCCGGTGAAGTATGGATTAGAAATTTACTACCGATTGGGAGGAGTTGGTTCGTTGGGTCCTTTTGTTGCACACACAATGAATTATTGGCCACATATAGTCGCATTGTTGCTCCAGTACTTTTTGTGAATTGTGCAAAGGTAGGAGATTTTACGAGTGAAACGAGTTTTACAAAAGAATCCGGGATAATCCAAGGGTTTGTGTGAAGTAAGAATAAAGTAGATTTCTTTTTTTTCTAGGGAAATCTCGTATACATAAAATAAGTTTCTGGGCTGAGACTTGAGACAGAAGCTGCCCACGCTGTGTGATGGCAGACAAAAGAATTTCCATAGCAAGTGGAGAATGAGTGGCAGGTTAGACAGGGAAAGTTGTATGGAGATCAGTGAGAGAGAAAAAATGACTTAAGTCACACGGGTCGTTTGGTAGGATTAGAGATAAAGGAAGTTAACCGAGTGAAAGTTGTTGTGTCCTAACAATTCATACGTCTGTTCAGCTTCTTCGCTCCTTCGATCCTCTCTCATATCAACTTTGGGGTTTACACAGGAAACTGAAATGTGTGTGTGTCTTATTGGCCAATTGTATTATTCCCATTGGATATGTCCAAAGATGTCTCTATTCGAAATAAGCCTCAGTTTGTGTGTTATTCTTAAGTAGCATTTAACATGGAAGTTTGTAGCGATGATGATTACAAAAGGAGGAGGAAGTGCTCATCAGTCATCACGAGGATAAGCCAACGCGTGTATAGTTAGTCGGGTAATGGAGAACTGGGGGGAAACCTTATTTTGTGGGCTGGAAAAGATGACAGCGTTTTTCGTCATAGTCATTTGTCATTTCTGAGGAGGAAGTAAGCCAGAGCGGAGTGAAGTGTTTTGAAACTAGTTGAGTTTAATGTAGACAAATGCGGTGGGTGAGCTTTGTACTGTGGATTGTGTGGAGGAGGAAGAGAGTATTGTTTAAGTTTCATCTGTCATTCGGTGACAGAGTAGACATCCCATTAAAGAGAGAATCAATCCTTCCGACCATTGTGGTCCAGAGGCTTTCACCCATTACGATATTTACTATTACACAAATGGTCCATTCCATTATGTGAGCACAGACACACCAGCAACCAGCTTTTGCCCTTTTGCACAAAAACCTCGGCAGTTTAAGCAGAAAGGACAACTTGTTACTGCGAAAGAGGAACCTATCTCTTCTCGCCTCTTCTCCGTTGTCTCACCATCACACAAGGTTTTATTTACACCATGTTTTCCAAACTTTATAGCGGAACAATACTTTTTTCCGCATTTGGTCAAGTGTTGGTGAATTCGACGATCATCCGTAAACACTTGGGAAACGAGAACAATGCGTGTAATGTGTCTACTGTAAATAACTGAGTAATAAAGTACGATTTGTCTCAAGAATACGTAGCAAACTGAACCTCCCAAGACAGCCAGGATTCCTTAAGTCCATTTAATGTCTCGGCTCATGACCGTTTTGGGATTCCACCGCGTCTTGCCTCTTATTTCTCTAAACCCCATCAAGTGGCTTCTGAATTATTTGCCAAGCCGATGGATGAAACTCTACAAAACATAGCAGAGAGGTGGTGAATTGAAGTGCTGGCAAATGTAGGCTGGATCCTTGCGTAGGTGTTTGTCTAGCACATTTTCCTACTTATCTACTTGTGCATGTCTGTGACCAATGGGAGTGTTGCTGGTGTCCAGACATGTGTGTGTCCTTTTTAAAACACCCTCAACAACTCGTTACCCAGTTAATCTGTAGAGAGCACCGATCTGACGTGTTTTTTGTCACAGAGACTCTTTACACTTGGCAATTATCCTCGTAAAACGGTCGGACGAAGCTGAAAACTTGGAAGTTGCTAGAAACTTGAAAGGAAAGTATTACGGAGATGTTGATTAATTTGAATACTAATGAGAAATTTGTGGAATTGGCGTTGAATCTGAAAGGATATTTAGGACGCATCGACAAGAAGAAGAGAAGCAGAGACGACTGGGCCAAGAGAACGTAGGATTGAAATTCAGTCTTGCTAAAGTCCTTTGAAGATTTGTTCACTTGGGTTGGTCTTTCAAATCGTATTAATTGCAATACCAACTTGGTGAAAGTCTGGGAGTAGGTTGCTTGGGAGAGAGGAGAGGTGGAAGTGAAGGGTTGAGGGAATTATAATGTTTCTGGGTAGTGGCTCGTGGTAATTACAGTTTGGAGGGAGTGAATAGAAGCTAGTTAAATTAGGATTAATTTAGTGGCTCATTTGTCGCTCCGCTGGTGTTTATGAAGGAAGGAGAGAGGAAAAGTGGAACTTTGTAAAGTCCAACAAGAACACCAGATTCTCTGAACTCGTTTCCTCCCATTTGGACCAACTCGCTCTCTCTACTTCATTCCATCTCACGTAGTCGTATTATTATCGATGCGATTCCCTCCAAAGGTATTAACAACTAACAAGATACGTAAAAAGTCTAATTGTGGTCGGATATGCTTTCCCACTGCCTCCATCTCCTTCCACATCTGTTCCCGTAGTCTTCTCACCCACCACCCTCACATTCTGACTCTTGTTACCTCACTAATAACTTTCCTTCACCAGAATTCTCATCCCTTCGTGCCCCATTGTTTCCATTTCAAAGGAAAAGGTCTTCTATTCCTAAATTCCAAAGGTATTAGAGAAAGCTCTATGATTGCTCATGTGCATCTACTCCATTATAATCTACTCTACACAGTTGTACTGTCACTGGTGCATGTCTCGTTATTTCCTGGTGGTCGGCCAATAATAATATAATTAAGGAGAATATTAAGTATCTCTAATTATGTGCCTCGTTCAATTTGCAGTTGGGACTTCGAGTGTATGCGTCAGTCTAGAATATAGAATCTAGAATCTAGAACTCTAGAATACTTCCCTGAATTATTTAATGAGAGACACCGTTTACTCACAAAATGTACGGCTACTCAAGCGTCCTGTGGAGCCTCTACACAAAACATATTAAATAATTCCACTTATTTTTACTTTCTGCATAAACCTCATCGTTAGCTAGTTAATCTCGTAACATTACCGCACAGCTTTTATTCGCCCAGCCTATTCATCCAAACTATCTTTTAGTCAGATAAAAGTTGTTAGTTGTTTTGAAATGAAAATCCACCGAAAGATGCACAAAGTTGTTTCTTTCTTTCTTCAGAAAATGATGAATTGTACCCAAAAGTTTACTCCTACACGAAATTTCATATAATTCAAGTTAAATTCATTTAAACTTTTATATTACAAAAAAGTTTATGAAACAAGTTACAGGAGAGTGAAAATGAGAACATCTGTACAGTTAGTTTCAAAATAAGGTTGTGATTCTTCAAAAGTTGGAACACAACGGTATCACTTTAGTTTTCTAAGTTCCGCAGGTATTAATACGCAACATTTCATCACTAGGCTATTCTAGACGCAACAGAGTTAAATATCGCTCAAGTATTAAAGTGGAATGTTGTCTTATCCTTTTCTCCTTTCACATGTCCTTCTGCCAATTCAAACGGCAAGTTGACAAATCACAATGATGGTTCATTAGGGGAAATGTCACTTTTTGAAAAGTAACACATGCATCACGGCTTACTGAAGAGCACTTGATTAAGGCTGCGCTAAACAGGCCCCCTTTTCCGACGGAGACTCACCCAGCGGCAGAAAAGTTTAACCCATTGGAGTGT
>JAQGAC010000095.1:0-48863 GCA_034696585.1 Isotomurus maculatus | reverse complement strand
AATTAAAACACCCGTGAGCTACGTTGCTAACCGAGAAAAAACTAAAAAAAGTCTAAGCTACGGTGAGCGGAACTATAATAGCTCCTGAGTAAGTTGTAAGTTTGTGATTACGAACAACGAAGCAGGTCCGAAAAGTCGAAATCACTAGTTTGAGCCATGCACGAGCTCAATTGAGACGTGAGCTGATGTAAAAAAACAAAAAAGTTAACAAACCTTCGGAAAGAATTGCGTAGAAATTCGTATTGGAGGTCCGTTTTTGTGTGTGTCCGATCAGACTTTGATTTGCAAGCGACTAAGGCTAAACACAACTAAATAGCAAATGTCTTAAACAAATGGTGGTACAGAGTATTACGAGAGCCCAGCTATTAAAGGCAATTAGACTTCGTTTCATGACACAGGATTAAATTGTTTACTCAAGTTGTGTATTTAACGATTTGCTTACAAAAGCTCAATTAAGTTTTTAAAAAAGTATTTCTTCGTGCAGTTGCAAATCCCTTGGAGGTAAATGAGAGCTATTTATCGTTTTAACAGATCTGTATTATTGCCCATTAAGATTATGGTATCTGGTATCTAGTGATCCCTTAAGACTAAGGGCATTTTAATTCCATGCATCGCCAAGCCCCAAACCCTACAGGTAAATAAATACCTCTGAGTCAGTTGACTTCATTACTTAAAGCTGTGTGTTCGATATGCTACAGGATTAAGGATAATTGTTGGCCAGAATGTTAATGGTTGATCAGGAAAACAACGAAAACAAGTGAGTATGCAAATGCTAATCAGTCTAGAGTCTACACACAGTAGAGTTAGTAGAGCCATGACCATAACTATAGACTGTATTGGAATTACAACAAGACAACAATAAAATAATGCTGCCTTTTATAAGTTCCCTTTGTGTTTTCGCAATAGACTTGTCCCTCGAGTGAAGAACTCGCGTGGTCATTACTACTTGAACAGTAACACAGAAAGTGGTTACTCACTTAGAAAAATGTAACAAGGAAAGGTAGGACGAGAGAAGGATACAAGTTTGACTCAGTTATGCCTTGAGACGTGTAATTTCTTCGATTATAAAGTGTTTGGATTAAAACACAGGGAGTGTAGGATTATCTCATTATCATGAAGGATTATTTAGAGCATATAGAGTTGTAAGAACAACCACCTGTTGCAGATGCATTCGAAGAACTTGAAGCAGGAGCGTTTCCTCCGTTTAAGCGACTCGTATTCGTCAAACTAAGCGACCTTCGTAGTCTTGACTCTTGCTTCACTTTCCTCGGAGTTGTGTACATCTTTAGAACTTTCCTCCAATCACGAGAATAACACTAACAGGTGTGAATTTCCGAAATCCTGCCAAAAAATTTGGCAAACGAATGTGCAAATGTGCACCACAAGGAAAACTGAACTGAGGGTTTTTTCCTCGTTGCTTATTTCGTGATCTTTCTTTGTAATTATTGCTAAACACTGAGCCGCATTGTTTATATATTCATACACGTTGACGGTACACATGAAATGGTGTAACATATATTTTGCAATTCATCTACAAAACGCCACTAGATTGAGTAAATATTGTATACTTTTTGTTTCTGCACGTTATCATCCTTTAAGGGTTGACTAACCAGTTTCCCTCTCGGTCATAAATAGGCACGTAGTTAGGTTTTATAGGCATTTCGATACTTCATTTGGTAGATAAGGTTGTGAGTTTGCAAGCAACCAATCGTTATTAAAAGGAGATTAAGATTAACTGCGTCAGATTTGGATTCAATAAATTAGTATTGGCGATTCGTATGAGTCCACAATCCAATTTTTGGATGAAGGCAAATGGAGACAAAATCTCTTGATGATGTATCAGTAGATGCGCGTGTAACTGAGTGAGTTGAGATAGTTTATCCTTTATGATGAATTAGAATATATTTCATGGGTTTTCACTTATAATAGGATGACTTATCGTAATCGCATCACTTTTAGAGAGGCGTGAACGAGAAATCACAGCGAAGTGAACAGTAGTAGTTGTTGTTTAGTAGATGAAGCAAATTTTATCTGAAAATGGCATTTTGTATGGTGAACAATGTAAAGAGCAACAATTGAAATGCTATTCACGTCACGTTGTCTTGTTTCTTCAATATTTCACCCAACTATGTCACTACTCTTTGCTCCTTGTTTCCAACTCAGCGTTTTTACGAAACCTTCAGTTGTCTGTTTCACAAGTTTGCGAAGCATTTAAGTGACTCGTTGACTGTGTAATGAGCCAATGATCCAACTCACCGATTGAGTAAAATGATGTTTTAAACGTTAAAGGGAATTCTTATTCCCATCCAAAAGTTCTCTCACTTCCGGTGATTTCTGGGGATCTTTCGCACAAAGTGCATTTCCCTTTGCACACAGCAAGTTACTTTTGACTCTGCTCACTGACACACGAGATAAAAGGTCTGGGATGCAGATGTACATAATGTCTGGGACAAACAGCTCAAAGCTCACACTTAAGTGACTCTCTGACTCACTGAGACTTGACTGTGAGTTTACACAGGCTGAGAGTATGCCTCCCAAATCTCGTCTGAATTTGGGATGTCTGGTGTGCTTATGTTTTTGTACACCTTCTTCTCTTCTTGTGTAGATGCCTTGATAAGCGTTTACTGGTGTGCCACCGTCAGTTTTTTTTCTCCTTAATTCTTTAGATTCCCAGATTGTGCAGATAATTGTGCGAAGAAATTCATTCAACCCTTTCTTTGACACAAACTGAGGAGAGAATCTTTTCAGGAGTCCCGTTTGTATGTGTGGGCACTAATGTGACTCCTCCTAATGGATCTCTTCTCTCTTCCTTTGTTTCTGGGCTCCTTCCGACGTGTTTCAAAACTCAGGACTAAAGATCTCTCGCGTTTTAAATTTCTTTGCACTGTCAATACCTCCTTTTTATGCCTTTTTCTGTTTCAAGACATATTTTAGCCTCGAAAGCCGCAAGAAGTTGAGAACATTGAAGAAGACTGTCGGAGTTTTGCGTATACAAATCTCAATTCACATTTTTAAGAATCTGTGTGAGAGATTACAATCAAAATTGACTAAATGCACAACACACAGCCAGACACAGTGGGGCTAAAAAGGTAACTAGATATAATTGCGTTAAGTTTAGGTTGTGTAGGTAGCTGCGCGTTGTCTGTGTGTGTTATTAAGCTGAATGAGGAACTGAGATTAAAGATTGCAAATCCCCCATTGCGAAGAACAGGGTTTAAGAGTTAAGAAACCCAAAATTTTTCGATTAAGTAGGAAATTCTATTAAAAAATGACACATTATGCTTTCACCAAAAACAAAAAGGGAATACACACAGAGCTACCGCTTCGATTAATTGTAAGCTACTGCCACTGACTCGACCAAAATTTCACACCCAACAACTTCTTTAATCTTTCAGACCCAATTCTCAAATAATTTATGGCCACCGACCCAGCATCTCTGCTCAAGTCTCATGCGAACAAGTTTCTCTCAGTGATTGGAGGTAACTAACTAAATACGACTCACGAATGCAATAATAAAAGTGAGTGTGTCTTTGCAGAACATCATCTCATCCAACATCCAACCTTGTCTCTCTGTCTCTCTATATCTGCCTTCTGTCCACCTTACTTTAATATATAAGCATATGTATACGCATCGTCCAATCTACAAAATGATACACTTATAAGATTGAGTATAGTAGTATTATATATTCTTCTAGACTAGAACTTCTAGAAGTATAACCTCACTTCTAAACTAATACACTCATCATTACTGCCGCATTATTACCACAGACACATTATCATCATGTGGGACCTAACAACTACTTAAGTTCGTAGCAATCACTGTACTTAAGAAATGACAGACGACATTGTTCAGAACTCCTCTTCAGTAGAACTACTCCACTACTAACATAGTTCGAGAGAACACTGAACACACTCTCCCTTGTGCGTTACAATAATGATAATTTAAAATTTAAACTGCCCATCAAATTCGCTAATGTCAGATGGGAAAATGGAATAATAATAGGGACACTCCTCTCTGAGGCTAATCCACTTCACGAATTGTGATTGAATCACACACAGTGCAGTCCTACCAGTCTAACAACACTAATAAGCTAAAATCTGCTCTGCGCAAGATGCTGTAGGAAAAAAGTCCTTTACTAAAAGTAAAATGGGAACATTGTTATTGTCGCTTGGGTATATATTCTTCAGAATTTATCATTTATAGGTACACATGTGAATTTCCAAGTAAAACTAACATGTGTGTGTACTTTAAGGTAAACACTCTAGAAACACAAATGTGTCAAAAATCCCAAGGAAAGGTAACAATCAAGTCATCAAAAAATCTAACAAAGTAACTCCTCCATTTATGTGTAAGCTTAAGTCATGGAGGATGTTGTTTATGTAGTAATTTGATGTAGTTCTCTCGTCACAAGTATGTCGTTTATTGTAACAATAACTCTAAGAATGAGGCATAATAAGGGGTAATCACAAGAATCACGGAGTGTATTGTAAATGTGTGTGTGTGTTTTGTACTCGAGAATGCTTTTAAGGTTTAAGAGTTCATATCCAATGGATTAGAGGACGAGTTCCACACAAGAGACACAGTGATTTATGAGGAATCTGAAGAGATAAATAATTTTTCCGATTTCACACATCTACACAACAACACAAGGGACGAGGAGAGATGTTTTGTGCAGCCAAGTTGAAACAAATTTTTGCACAAATTCTTGAAACAAAATGATGACCACTTTGGGTGAATGGTGAATGGGAAAAACGAGCTATAAAAGTCAAGTTGTACGAATTACTTGAAAAATATTGGATGGAACTTCTCACACAAACATACACACACACATGTATATATTACACAGGTAGACACAGTGGAGAGTATATAGTGTGCCTATGTGGCCTGAGGAACTTGAACCAGCAAGCTCGTTCTTACGACCGTTCTGAGAGGAATGATGATGAAGAAATGAGGTAAGATTGAATAAAAAGATTACATGAAATTCAATGTGAATCTGCAACTCTGCGGATGATGAGGAGGAAGAGAAGAAAAGGGTTTGCACACACAGAAGAAGAGCCTCCTCAAATCTGGTGTGTTTCAAAACTTAAAGAACTTGACATGATGCTGAGTATGGGATTAGATCATGGGATCTTAACCATGGTCATTCCTACCAGGTACTTAAATGCTTAAAGCTAGTTTGCTGCAGTCAGAGACAGGGAGAAGATAGTAGGGAATTTTTCTTTCAACTTAAATCCTTAAGGCTGCAGTTTGAGTTAGGTGTAGGTTTGTATTTTGTGTTATATCGCATGGACTCTCAAGTTCATAGATATTTCCATCCTGAGACTTACGAAGCATAAAGAATCGCCACAAATCTCAGACAAAAGTTCACGTAATAATAAAACTAAATCCAAGTGTGGTTTATTAGCGACAAGGATAATATTTGCATAGCACATTACCACCATCACCACCACGGGAGTATGAGGAGACTACCTCTAAAGAGTTTTGAGTTTTATTATGGAGGCTTTAGTTTCTTCAGTGTAATATTCTCATTATTGTGAGATTAGAAATATAAGGCTTCTTTACTGTTTAAGACAAGTGAGCTTTTTATAATAATGTGAGTAAAGGCAATGGCATTGAATTCAGAAGTGTCTTTCCTTTCTATCTCTCGTGTTGGAGCAGCACTTATGCTACTTTACTTGGATGTATTATAATAATGATGCAACATAACTCATTCCAAGTCTTTATCATAATACACCTTCTCTGGTTTCATGAATGGATTCGTGTGTGTGTGTAAAGTAGGATTGGATTTCAATGTTGGTGTGTAAAAGTAATGGACACCAACACACTAGCACAAACAGCAAACTTCACATTATGGAAGGATGGGTGCTAATATTAAATTTAATATTGGACAGAGTCAAGTGGAAGAAATTCATGCGTGGATATGGTAATCTTGGGTTGATACATAAATTAAGTTTGTGGCCTTTTTAATATTATTGATATTGATATTGCCAATCCTTTCTTTCGAATCAACGGTGAACGGATGAACGGAGCTTGGCTGGTGGTAAGGTGTGAGGGAAATTCTTGACTGTTTCTTAATAGCGTGAAATTAACTGCTACACACCAGCCTACGGCTTAGGAGAGCTTTGAGAGCTAGTTCAACTAGTTCAGAGTTCAAACCGAAAGAAGAAGGTGTATCACATTACGTGTGTACGTGTGTCCGTGTGTGTATAGCGTGGTTACATGAGCCAATTTTTTCCTAATCTTGGTTGGGGATCAAATTATACGAAATGTGTGACTTTTTACAAAGGTGGATTTACCTTTTTGGTCTAGTTCGGTGGGGGTTTTGGGGGTTTAAGGATTTAATTTGAAGTTTGAATGTGTGCAAAAAGTACAGTCCCACAGATATACACACACTAGTAGCGACTTGAAAAGGACACCAAGTAAGCAAAGGTTAAGATAATTGTGAGTTGTTACAGGAAAACAACTTAATGACGGAGTTAATTGAAGATTATTGACTGAGGAAAAAATACTGTTGAAGGAAGTAAATGATGATATTACGCGTTGTGGGTATAAGATTTATAACCGTTTGAAATATGGTAGGATTTTTTCCCTGCTTTAATTGGGTTGCTGAGTTGATTTAGTTTAATCAAGGGAAAATTATGTTTGTGTCTTCCTGAGGTAACCGAAGAGTTTGTAGGTTGTAGGGTATTATTATTATTATGTAGCTGATCGAGAGGATGATGATGCGATTGCGATACGATCACCAGGAGACTTTTGTACTTTTAATGAGATGCCTTTTCAGATCGTAAAAATATTCGTCTCACACTAAGAGAGCAAAGAGATGCAATAAAAATTTAATAAATGTCAAAGAGAAGCTTGCAAATACAAACAAGGAAACGGGCAAACAGGTCTTTGAAGTTTGGAGTTGGTCTGTCGAAGGTTTGTCAAGGGTGGATTCAAAACACGACTTTTGAAAAATCTTTCTTGTGCTCTTCTACACGGTTAAATCATGCCTTCAAGGTGATATTGGAACAAAAACTTCCCAGGCCAAGCCCAGTCAGTCCCAGTCAGTCTCCCTAAATCGGACACACTGTATATTTCACAAACAAATTCTCCTAAACGTGATCTCTACTTCTTATGAATCATTCGCGAGATTTGACTTATGGTAATATTCTTTAAATGATATAAAAAATAATGATAATCGCACGATTTCTCTGAATTCTAAATTCATATTTAATGTCAACTTTGTGTGTGTGCAAAGAGTCAAGTTTTACCACTCCACCGAGTTCTCAAGTCTTCTTGACTTTGGCTATTGTGCTAAGCAGTCCTTTTGAGATTTGAGACTTTTTAGCTTTTTAACAAACAGAAAAAATCGAATAGAAAGGAGGTACTGAAGTGTGCGAAGTGTTAGTGTGTATTCATTCGAATACAAAAAAGGTCTTCTTCTTAAGTCTTGTTTTTCACAGTTGACAACTTTTTAATTCACTTCAATGTCATGTCATCCGTCGGCTTGGCTTTATTCTTAACACTTGTAAGACTTGTAGGATTCACACAACTGGGTAACTTTGTGAAATCCAATGAAATCTATCCTCTCTTCTCTACCTCTCAGCTTGCACATTCATTGTTACATAAAACTTTGCCTCGGTAGAATGAATTCTTGATGATTATGACAATAGACACGGACGACGGGAGAAATACAATCGGTTGTTTTATACGTGAATTATGGGTCTCTATAATTCACTCGAAGAAGATGCTTCACTAATCTTAAGAATCGGGGTGAATTGTCTCATCATCAATTACTTTGTACAAGTTCCTCGTTTTGTAGTTTATGTACCTTACAACAATCAAATCATTCCTTGCTTACATTTCAACAACATTTCTCACCTTTTGGGTACTGAAATCTCCGTGTCATTGTTATTCAACCCTATTTTCCTCACAGTTAAATAAATTCATGGGGAAATACCTCATGAATCCGACCATTCACGATAAAGTTATTCTTTCACTACCCACCGAAAATTAACCGTGGCCATTTAAATCTTTTGAAATTCGTGGAAAGTCACGAAGCACGATGCACACAGCACACAGAATTACTCTTCAAGTGGTTAAGTATCGTAGGTACTTAATGTCTCTCTCCAAAAACACTTGAAGGAGTACACAGGGTTAAGAACTACACGAGTATATTTCACTGTAGAAAGAACAATTGTGAGTCTCTGTGAGGCTGTGTGTAGAACTTTCACAAGTAACTTTGTGTATCAGACGTTAAGACTCCTTGAGACGGAATGAATGAGTTCAATCGGAGTTTTAACTTAATCCACAGTGACAGGAGTTCTCAGGCAATTTTCATTAAGTTTAAGTACACCTAGTTTATGTATCCTCGTTCTGAGGGAGTGTTAAGTCTTTTCACTGGAATGAATGGATGGAGAGTGAAACAGATACGGCCAAAGACATAATCCTTTTATGATTATTAGGGGAAGGATATAGAATTACAAGGTGGTGTGAGTTGTGCCGGATTCAGGTGTCGTGTGCTTAAGACAGGATTTCCACGTGCCCTTTTTTAAGTTTTTACAGAATCGGGAAAGCCAAAGGAATCAGTGAGCTTATCCCACTAAGCTTTTTAGCTTATTAGGAGTTTAAGGAAAAGCTCTGAGCTCTTCTCTGTGATAGTCTCTTCTCTCTCTCTCTATAAGTAATTGTGTATAGTAAAAGATACTCCGAGGGTAAGCACCGTAACCCTTCAAGATCACGTAGGATATGTGGATAACACGCCTTTAGAACAAAAGGTAGGTTGCATAGGTAGTAGAGAAGATGAGGGTCGTTGCTGGCAGCACAGAAGATGTGTACTAGTTAAGTAGTCTGCTTATATTGTAAAGGGGTTTTAGGGGCTAAATCATTCGTTTTTTTAGAACCATTGGAAGGACACAAGTCAGGCAGTGCAGAACAGAGTTAAACTTTTTCTTCACTAATTTTCATGTGTATGGAACTGACTCAGCAGCGACTCAGCTCAGACTTAACACTTTACATCCTTTGTCCATCCGTTTCATTACCCTTTGGTAGTTTGGTTGTTGGTTGGCTGTTAGGTAAGTTAAGTGAGTGTGAATGGAAACGGACAAAAAGCCTGTGAGCCTTATTCGTTACGACTTACGAGTTATCTCTGCAGTGGGCAATTTCTAGGTGTCCATTAAGTAATGTGTGTGCTGCACAGATTCTTGAAAGTTGGGTTTAAAAAACACCCAGCATCGTTTCTTAAGACAAGGCACGCTTTCGTCCGTACAAGAAGCGCACTTTGCTTCAGGCAGATGCATCGTAGATTATTAAAAGCTGAGTTCTAACTTGCCAACGGATTTTATTCTCTCTGTGTGGATTGACTGTTGTGCATTTATGTTGGAGGATTACGAAGAGACTCGAGAAAGCCCTTAAGAAAGATGGCTAAATGTGATAGGAAGCAGGTGAATAAAATGCTACTTTTTAAAACCCTCCTCAACCTATTCGCTGGTGCGTGGTGCCTTCTCTCCATGTTTCTCGTAACGTCTTCTTAACTCAAAAGATGCTAAGATTCTGATATAAAAATTGGATAAGACGGTGGTGACTACTGACCACGTACGAACCACGTACATCCTCTTTTAACTTAAACTACTGCTTGCCAGGCTAAGGGGTGAATTCTGTGAGCATCCTTCTTCTGCAGGGTCTTTCCTTTTAAGTTGGTGCTGATGAAACCGGACGTAATTCTGAGAAAGAAGAAGTGTGACCGTTGGGGAGATGATCTTGTGAAGTTGTGATGATCACAGTGTAAAAGGGAGGACACCCGAGTCATCATTAAAATCACATAACTTTTAATCAATCCCGAGTTATGACACCCTCCGCTGTGCCTTAAGAGATGATTAAGGAGATTGGAGGAAAACTTTAAGACAAAAAGCCCCAAAATCGCACTTATTCGTATCTTCTTGCTCGTGTAAGTGTGTCTAGTGGCTGCACGTGTGATTCATAAGATTCATCTGAATTGTTTTTTCCTGTAGGATAAAACTAATGATTGCTCAAGTATGGAAATCACTTCCAGCAAATCTGCTTAAGTCATGAGGCTGAGATAGCACGAAGTGAGAGAGAGAAATGGAAACCAGTGTGTGGATCTCGTTACTTTAATGCATCGAAGCTTAACGAACGGAAGGATTAAAATGTGAGTGAAAGAAAGCCTTAGAGAAGATCAATTAACTGACGGAAACAATGGAGAGGAGATCTTGTGACTGACAAGAGAATGAAAGTGATACTGCAGTCGTAGTGAGTCAGTCAGTGAGTAGTCCAAAAGTCCAAACTGCAGAGACTTTAAAGAGAGAGAGAGATGATGATGAGAGCGTACGTGCCAGGGAAGATATCAAAGTACAGAGAGATGATAGCAACGAACCTCCCTGACGGACGGACTTGCTTCTACTTTTAAAAGACACTTGTCGACTTTTCCTTCTGATATTGTTCTCATTTAAAAGCCCACATCCTTCCTTCCTTTGTACTCCACGGAGTCATGAATTCGTGCGAGATGAAGAAGAGGAATTACAGATTTCCAGACGAACCATATCACCTGCCTCTCCTCATTAACCTACCTGCCTGCCTACCTGCCCATGCTGGCTTGGATTTTATACCGACGACGACGTAACGTGTTCTTTATTGGAATGAGAACGAGAGCTGAGAGTCTTTTATTCATCCTTTCTCTAAATCAGATTCCCTTCTCTGGCTTTTGTCTCAAGAAGAATATTTTTTTATTATTAGAATCGGAGTAGATTCTAGACTCGTTCTAGCCTAGAGGGTAGTCGTTAATCGTCTGTTGACAGATTCCCTTCAGCCATTTAAACAAAAGTTAACTCCCCATCATGATTTAAATTGAAGTGAGAGCAGCTCAGGAGAGTGGAAGTTGGAAACTGTTCTGACTTTCAACTCCCACTTTCTTTGCTATGTGATGCGATGGGATGATAAGGTTAA
Organism: Isotomurus maculatus; assembly: GCA_034696585.1. Lineage (NCBI taxonomy): Eukaryota > Metazoa > Arthropoda > Collembola > Entomobryomorpha > Isotomidae > Isotomurus > Isotomurus maculatus. The sequence continues at coordinate 37,918 of JAQGAC010000095.1, read as the reverse complement.
TCGTTCTTGTGTGCGTCCGATTTATGGAATGGTCCTTTCTTTTGTAATAATTGTTAGGAAAAGAAATAGAGATATTTTGATTACTCTTTATTAGAACGGAGGTGGAGCTTTAACTTTCAATTTTGTGTGCTATTTTCAAGTCCAGCTGTTATTTCCACAATCTGTTTTAAAATTATTGAATATTAGATACTAACTATCTTTCGGGGAGACGTTCATACCCTAAAAGGTAATCCATGCTCCTAATCATCAACATTACTGATTTGTATTTCCTCAATATCGCAGCAATAATGGTCTTTTAGTTTTTCTTATAAAAGTATTCACCCACACAAATCAAAATGTTGCATTTTGCAGAATATTAAACTTTGCGTCAAGTTCCCTTCTGACATGAAATGATTACGCTTATGCACACGAACATGCATTTCAACTTCTATCGCTTTGTTCGATGTATCTGAAGACCTCTTGTGCAATCCATGAATAATAGAGACACACCTGCTGCTGGAGTTTAATGCGATTGGTGACTTCATACAGAAGAAAGGTTTGCAATGAATGTTGCAAACTTTAGGCCTCGGCTGTAACTGCTTTTTCTGGCTCGACGATTTCATCAGGAAAATTTGCATAGACTTTTGTTGATAATTTGACGTGTGCGAATTGAATTTCTTTATATTTTTCTGATCGTATGACACTTCAAATGTGTGTTTCTTTCTTTAGTAGCCAGCAAGCATTATTAACTATTTTTATATTTAGAATTATGAATTTCAATTCACAGTAATTTCGAATGATATAAAACGGATTAGTTTGATGGAGTTCTTGATAGGTTTTGCATTGAGAGAGATATCGTCAGGTTTCGCCACAGTTATCTCATCATGAAGGGTCTAATTCTTTGTTTGCTCGTGTCTTCTGCTACTGCAGCAGTAAGTACCACTCTGATTACAAAGACTATTTTATATTTATTCGTTCACTCATATAGTTCTGTGGCTCACTCATTAACATTTAATTTGAAACAATTCCAGGTTCTCCCCAGTTTCACGTCATTTTCTTCACTAACTGGAGCATCTCTTCCACCACTTCCAACTTTCACTTTGCCTCCAAACCTTCCATCTCTTCCAACTTTCACTTTGCCTCCAAACCTTCCATCTCTTCCAACTTTCACTTTGCCTCCAAACCTTCCAACTCTTCCAACAGGCCTTCCAGCTCTTCCAGCAGGCCTTCCAACTCTCCCAGCAGGCCTTCCAACTCTTCCATCCCTTACAAATCTACTGCCAGGTCGATTATCTCCCATGGAAGTCCTCAACATAGTCTCATCAGTGTACAACTCTCCTATCAGGCAATTCTTGCCCCCAATGATGGACATGATTTCAATGGCGATGAAGATAAATTCTGCAGCAAACTCTGTCTCAGAAGCAACTAACGCAATCCAAGAAATGCTAAAGAAGACTGTGGACAACGTTCTGTACTCATTGGGACCTTCCACAACCAAAGCTCCATTCAGCCTTTCCGGCATGTTTGGCCGCAGATTGAAGCCACAAGCTTCACCCATCGTACTTCCACAAATCCCAACCGAAGGTCAATTCATCGGAGGACCTATCCTTCCACTTCCAACTTCCACTCTAACCCCTCCCATGTCCCTCAGCCCAACTGTAGGATAAAACAACTCTTGTAACCATCCATCAAGACCCATCTCACCTGACCCCACTGGACAATCATAATAATAATTACAAATAAATCTGCAATTGCTCACAATCCCATAATATCTGTCACACGTACGCCGTAAATATTACTCTGAGCTACAACGAAGATAATTTCGTGATAGCATCTTTCTCGAGTCCTTTAATTTGAACTCTAGAACTCTAGACGGAGTTAATATTTGCATGAAGTCATATTTTTCCATTTCAACATGTACACACCAAGTCTTCTTTAATTTACACAGGGCCACGTCCGCACGAGAATAATCTGCTCATCTGAAGGAGGCAGAGAGTCCCATTACTTATTCCGTAGGAACTTTATGAAGGTGTTTATTGCATCATTACCAAAACATTTACAAGTCTAACAGTCTGTGAGGTCCGCGTGATTCACAGTAATTGCCCATTTTCGTTCATATTTACAAGCATCATTACATTCGAATGAAAGTCCAACCCTTGACATTATCAACATGCGATGATCTTTCTCTCATGGGTACAACTCCGCAAGGTTGTCTCCTCACACCAGTCAGACTCTCGTGGAACAACAATCTCTCATCTACACACTCGACCTATTGATTGTCGATTCTTCTGCCTGGCTTAAGCAATCATAATTATTTGAGTTACGTAAGCAGAAGTCTTCTTATTAAACCTCCGCTTTTTTCAAACCTCATCTTGAGACTTGAGAGTCAATTAAACAAGTAGTCGTAAAATGCATATCCGATGATTTATTTAACGTGGAAGAATATATAAGCTTCCCGATTGCATTTCCTATGTGTATGAGTTGTGTGATTGTGATTTCTGAGGAGACTTGTGTATTTTATGTTTGTAAGGCTTAAGGCTGGAAGACTTTTTAAGATGAGGCCTGAAGGAAGGATACGTGAAAGTAAAAAGTTCCATGGTCATCGGTGGGCTAGTGTATTTCATTATGGGAGTAATGAAGTTTAAAGAATTAAAACACCTGCAACGACTACCTGCAGTCGGTGAGAGGAGGGAAATCATCATTAAAAAGTGTATATGCATGTTTTCTTCGAGATAATTATGGTACATTTTGTTTTTCTTTTTTCTTTCTTGAATGGGGAAGGATAACACGATGCACCTATTGTCTCATGCTAATCTGCACCTTCGCAGGCGTAAAAAGGAACGTAAGAGACTTCTTCGGAGGGTTGGGAAGTCTTTTACACTTCTTAAGGTTGAAGTATTATGGCAAGAAAAGGATAGTCGGTTTCTTTTAATAAAAGATGTGGACGGCTTTTTCTCAAAGGTAACTGGTTATTTAAAGGATCTTCGCTTACCTCTTGATCAAAAGGGATTATTATTAAATAATGAAGACGATGAGGAGTAAGCACACAGGTGTATTCATCCGTGCCGAGAGTCTTCTCAAGTCTCGTCTTCCTTCGTTTGTAACTTGGAGGATAGAAAGGGATAGTTCGTTTAAACAGCTCCCTCCGTGAAATATTCAGGAATCTGGAAATACACAAATTACAAACAAGTTGTAGAGGTTTTCATGAATCCGGAAAGATTGTGCGATGCAAGATGCAACTATAAATAACATAGTGACATGACGTGATCACGGTTGAATTAAAATGTGGAGTTTTACTCATTTCTGTTTTTTCACATAAACTTTCTTTTATTCCCAAATCTAGAATATTGTTACAAAAATTCTGATAATCAAAAATCTACTAGTGGAAGCTAAACTTCCAATGCTGGTTAATCCAAAAAATGAAATCTCATCTCTCCGCAAGATATTCAAACGTAGACCTTCGGTTTTAGATTGAAAAGAAATTAGAAGTTTGAGGTTAGATTGTTAGATGTTTTCTAAGGACTGGGCTGGGCTTATAAAATAACCAGCAACCTACGGTTAAAGTTTGTTCTCGTATTCTCAAGGAAGCCGACTTATGAGATGTATTTTTGTGTAGTGGCCACCCATGCCCAGCACACTGGAGAACATGAGGAAGGAATAAAAAACCTCGGTTAAAGAAGAAATTACGGCTGGTCCCACACCCACTGACAAACCCTACAGGTTAAGGTCATCTAATTTCAGCTTCGACTTTTAGCCTCAACGAGTGTCTGTCTTATTGAGGCCGTGTAATAATAAGTCATAGACAGACTTTTACTCTCCAGTCTCTCGTATATTAAAGATCCAAGGATTATTATTGTTATTATTATGTTTCTCCCCTGCGGACAAGCATGGGAATCTGTCAGGAGATGAAGGAAAAAACATGAAGAATGTGGTCTTCCAAATAGAAAGGGATGGCTAATTCACCACATTTATATGCGGAATCTCGTCTCTTTTACTTAAGCTGAGGATAGGAGAATGTAAAATAGTAAAATACACTTTTATATGCACTTTGATACGTGAATATGTTTGGAACAAGTGAAGTTGTATAAATAATAAAGTAATAGTAGTGGTGAATAGTTGTGTTGAGTTTAATCTGTGGAGGTTTACAAGTGCCTTTAGGTTGTACATGGTCATGAAAAGACTTTTGTAAACTGAAAGGGTTAACGTACAACTTCTCATGGAGAACTTAAAGGTTCATTTAGCCTACAAAACATCCATTTTAAAAGCCTCATTAGGAATGACGAGCGAGCGTGATAGGATTACGTGTATGTTTTTAAATGCGTAACAGTTTTTGTAGTAATTCTTCTGCTGGAGGACTCAACAGACTTATTGTGTGTTCAGCTTAGCCAACATGTTCTCGACCTATTTGACTTGCCGTAAGAAATAAACTTGTCGAAGAATCTGTGCTGGAAAAAACTGGCTAAGGATCATTTGTTTTTTCCCTTGCTTAAGGAATCATCAATTTGGTCTATTATTACAACTAATAATCCTTCGGCTCCGACGATGTTAACTGCTCACTTGGTTTATTATTTGAGTGTGTGGAACAGAAAAAGGGTTGAGATGATCTCCCGGCAAGAACAATATATTACCTATTGACCTTAATAAGAACTGTGGAGGAGACAGGATTATTTTTCTTCATTAAAATTCCTTTTTCAGACAAACCTTGTCTAAACTGTGGTCTAGACTTTCTTCTAGGCTTATTACTTTGTACTATTTTAGACATATTTGATGCTGTGAGTGAGAGGTATACGGAAACAAATGTTAGATTGTGTAATAAACAATAGGACGTTTGAAACTTGAAAGCCATGTGAGGACAAATTAATAAACAATGCATGAATAAAAGTATTCAAATCAGATTGCTTCTTGTGCACAGATTTTTAAAAGGAGATTTTGATTTTAACTTTCCGTTCGTAATAATGGAACTTTGGACTTAAATCAGCTTGTGGTAAAAGGGTAGGAGAAACACAAAGAAAAGAGGAGATACGGTTCAGATTCATAAAATGTTGATTGTGTGAACTATTATTAACCTCACTGGCCAAGCATGGATTTGGAGTGAAAGATGAGCCGCATGAGATTCACTTTCATTCGACATTCGATGTACGATGGATTTTACCGTGAATGGAGTTGTAAGCTGCTGCGTATAAAAGGTATATTTATAAATGAATTAATTTTTATAGAAATAACGATGTATGTTTCCTCATCAATGAGAGTTTGGCAGGTGATTTAAAAGCCATGAAATAACGTACAACGGGTAGGACTAGTAGAAGAATATGTGATTAGGGTGTTTGTAACGAGGAAGGAAGTAGGAGACTAACACTAATTCCACACAAAAAGCTTGTAAGAATTTTGAGAAAAGGAAACAAAAGACTTGTTTTCCAGTTCCGTATGATTGCCCGAGCAAAGGAAACAGGTGCATTGTTCGCAGTACACAGACAACTTTTACTGGAATTACTCGAAATGTTCTTACCGAGAAATACAAATTGGCTTTTAGAGTGGGTTCCGCTGTTTCTAGAATTCACTCGTGTATAAAGTTATTATTACTGTGTGCCATCGCCATCATTATTATTTCTTGACTGATAGATGGATGAATTGGAAGAAAAACTTCTGTTAGGATCCACATTTGTGTGTGTGTGTGTAATTGCTCAACAGAGCCTGCATTATTTGCTAGGAGAGAGAGAAAAGCTTAGAAGAATAGAGAATAGAAGACAAATGATCTTAATTTCATGGCGTGGAATAAATGGCTAGTCATTTTGTAAAGGAAGTGGCATGCAGAGAGAACTAATGAGTGGATATGACTTGTGCCGTTCTCTCGGATTAATTAATGGATGATACAGTTCACACTTCTCTGAGTTGGTTGTTGTTCTTTGATTCAGCAATTAAACACCTGAAGATGGAATACAAAGTTAGGTGTGATGTACTTATCACTGGCATTGAATGAAACCTGTTCATCGATTACTTTTGCAGCACAGGTGATTGTTCTTATCGAAATGATGTGAAGTTGTGATAAGGAAATGACATTGTTAGTCAATAGCCTGTCGATTAGTTTTAAAATAGAATTCATTCTGCAGTAAACTCGGATCTGTATACTTCTGCTCATAAAATTTTCGGATTTAAAATGAAATTTTCCAACTTTTACTTTTTGGTTTTATGTGTCACAGGATTTTGTGCAACCTCTGCAAGCTGTGGTAATTTTTTGCATTTTGAGGAAACGAATACAGGCTTACTAATTTGATTTGTTTTGATACAAAATTAAAGAAATCTCCGATTCCTCTGAACTGGTGATTGGAAGTCCGAGAATAGTTGGAGGAGAAAATGTGAGTATCGGAGAGATTCCTTATCAAGTGTCGATCAAAGTGTGGGAAGTGAATAATGTATCACTGAACATGCATTTCTGCGGAGGTTTCATTGCGGACGAAACTCATGTCGTAACTGCTGCCCATTGTCTTCGAGATTTTCCTGTAACTCTCATGGAAGTTGTTGCAGGGGCGAGTAACATGAAGGTGAACGAGAGTACTCAGCAGTACAGAGACTTGAAACGAGGTGTTATGCATCCACTGTACAACAGGTAATTAGTACACGCAGCCAGGTAATCCATGCAAACAACTCTGCTTTCATCAAGATTATTGTCCGTTTTAATCAGAGATACGAGCACCCATGATGCTGGAGTGATAACCTTGGCAGAACCTCTCGAGTGGACTGAGTGGGTGCAACCAATCGCTCTTCGCCCCGTGGGAAATCCATTCCCAGTTAATACCTCGTGTGTCAATACAGGTTGGGGCTCCATTGCCCCTGATGGAGTTAGCTTCCCTCTTCCCGATGTTCTCCAAAAAGTTGACCTTTGGATTTATTCCTGGGAAGAGTGCAGAGCTGCCTATGAAGGAGACAAGAATGTAGACGAGAGTATGATTTGTGCTGGAAATCCATTTGAAGATGGACACGGTTCGTGTACCGGGGATTCTGGAGGTAATAGCCACAAAAAAGCGTTCATATTGCTTGTCCATTAATAATGGACGTGGAAAAGCATTAAGTCGGAAGTGGAGAGGCAATATTAATGACTCTTTAATGGGGGAAAAGGTCCCTTGGTTTGCTTTGAGGATGGCGTTACACCGGAACTGGCTGGAATTGTGTCGTGGGGTCCCGTGCTTCCTTGTGGGCTGGCCGACTTCCCTGGTGTATTTGCTGATGTCACGAATCCGGAAGTTGCTGCCTTTTTAGCTGAGGAAATTGCCAGGCCCTGAGCTTTAGAAGCATCTCTCCAACTTTACTTTCGGAATATGACTGACTGATTTACACCCAAAACTACGTACACAATGGATTATGACTTTTGTATCCTTAAAATGGAGTGAGCTAATTGATTTCGTCGTAATCAATTAATGCATCCCTCAGGATGTTGTCTCATCTTTCGTGATAAGTTGTACTTAAATTCAGTAAACCCAAATTGAGTGAGGAGGGTCTCCTGAGTTTCTTTCTTGTTCGTGGCTTTCTCTCCTTCCTAATATTCGTGTGGATCCAAGTAAGGACATTTTGTCCTGAAGGATTCTTCTATCTTCACTGAGAGGATTATTAGCATCAGGCATGTCAGTCCCTGTGTACAATTTCATGTAATTCTATCGTGTAATTTTATTTTCATCAATGCTACGCAATCGTCTGATGGCAGTTTAGCAGAGGTGAGCTGCAGAGGGATTGCATGAATTCGTTTGAGGTGTTTTTGTACACTCCACAGCTTTGGGTGTTTGGGGAGAGAAGAGTTGCATGATTTATCTTCACATGTTCTGTTCGTTGTGGATCATCAATCATCACTTGAATGCTCAGACCTCACATGCTTTTTGTTTTGCAGTCAAAGTGTGAACATGTCAGGATTTCTCCGATACAGTTGAGAAGTAGAGGAGAGACTTTGGGTTCGGATTTTGAGATATCAGAAGTCAACTGCACGAACTTTGTATTAATTGGAGGTGCAGAAAGTTAGCCAACAACTTTTTCAACGACATCCTCGTTCATTAAATAAGGATTAAGGACTTTCAATTAAAATTAATTTCTTAATGATAAGATTGTTCTTAATTAGCGTACTAAATAATTCAAGTTTTCCTAAGGTAATCTGATGGAGAGGAGGGCTGTTCATTTGGAGCTGCGGGGAATGTGAACTTTATGAGTTGTGTGGTGTCGATTAGTATATCAACGATCTACCTGTTACTTTCAATTTTGCAATTACTTTTATCGCTAGATTTTTTAACTTTCTTCTCTCTGAAGTATTATACTCACGCAAAAGCAATATTATTAATGTTTCCTCTACTGTCATTAATTACCTGTGTCTAAACTAATGGGAAGCTGAGACGGCTTCTTTATTTGTTACTTTGAATGGCTGGTTTTAATAAGAAATTATGAATTACCTATTAAATACCGTCTGGGTTCTAGATTCTAGACTAGCACCATATTAGCTTGTATTCATATTCCTACTTTTTCAAACTGTATCCTTCAAATATCTGTGAACCTTCTCTACCAAGACGGCGAATCTGTTTCATTTACGGTTATTCATAAACATGAAAATTCATGCAATTAGGTTTTAAATTCGTAAAATGAGGATCAGTTAAATGAAAAGAAATTAGAATATTGGAATATGATGGTTAAAATTTAGAAATAAATGCGTATGATGGTTAAAATTTAGAAATAAATGCGTATGATGGTTAAAATTTAGAAATAAATGCGTATGATGGAAAATGCAGAGACTGAATGTAAGTAATTTGCATACTTCGTAGAGTTCAATGTGTGTATTGACTTTCGCAATGCAAACGAGATGATTCTGAAAGTACAGTCACTTAATGATTCCTCTCAAGTATTTACAAATGAAAGGATTATCTGAGAGAAACCGACGTGAAAGATAAGAACGTATGTTTACTCTCGATCGAAATTAGACCGTAGAAGTAAAATGGGCGTTCCTGTGAGAACTCATAAATCAAAAAATGATTTCCACCAAACTTGTCTTTTCTCCTTTCGTTGTCTCATTGTGCAATCTTAATCCGACTTGCATGCGCCTCGTGTATGCAACAGAGTTTTACTCTTGCGGATTAGCATTCACTTAGGATCTCCTGGTGGATTCCTAATACCAATAATTATCTCCATCATGATACCATGAGACTCGTGTAATTCACGACCAGGCAACTTTCCACGTTATTATTATTCCCACTTTTACAGGAATGCAAAAGTTTTCTTAAGGCATTTTTAGTCTAAAAAGGATAAATATTTGTATTCCCTCATCATTTAATAATTCTTTTTGGTAGGTTTCCTTCCTTGTGCTATAAACTATCATCGTTCCTCGGTGTTTGTGTGAATTCTCAACTTGTTTGGCAATAATAAAGTTTATAGGTACTCGCTTCGTTGTCAATAATGCAAGTTCATGAACTTATGTACACACTATAATTTAACGTAAGAGATGATCTATAGGGTCAATAACTCTATTGTGAACAAGGATAAGTTAAGTACTGTTTACTTTCTTAATAAACTCGTAATTTACTTCTTAAGGAGGAATTACAAAACATTTTTGACAACTTTTATCCTTCCCGATAAGATGGGACGAGATGAGGGGTATAAATCACGTTGGAATTTCTCGGGAGATAATCAATCGGCTAAATATCTCTGTGAGGTGCGTGTGAGAGTATCACTTTCTCTCCAACAACAGGACTTACGGGTTAAATAACAATTTGATTTGTAGGATGAATGCATTCACCAAGTTAGCTACGGTTTTCCTCGTGTAATCTAATGATGTTGATGTAAGACATCTCACTCACACAGGATAAATCACTCGTCAGCTGAAAAAGTGAAGGGAAGTTTTTCGGTAGTTCTCTGCTTCAAACGAAAACTTGTGTGAATCTACTCTGCTTCGGACTGTTGTACTTTTAAAAGGTAAAAAGAAACTCATCTGGTCTTTTTCTGCATTCTTGCATTTTATATACTTTAAAGGAACTGTGTGTATTGTCCTGTAGCCTGTGAGTCAGGAGGAGATTTTTAAACTGCGTGAAAAGATTTGAGGAAACACAGAGATAAACCAGAAACCACAAATGACTTAAATGAAAATGATGATGGAGCTTTAAATTGTACAGGAAGCTGGTAAAAATTGTTGGCTACAGGAAAAAATCTCGTGGAAAGAGACGGATGAAGTTTTAAAATGTTAGAAATGACGTTTTACGCTTTTACACTTTGCAATGTGTGTGTGTAGTCTGTGTAGTTTAGTGTGTCTTACTTTATGCTTCATGTTTTGATATTTGATCGTTATGAATTACCAGGGAGGTTGGCAGAGGTGTGTGATTATCTCCCGAAATAAGTGGAGAATATGAGGAAAATAAAAATGCAGTAGTAATTTTTAGGAAATGGTTACTTTCAGAATTGTTTTGTGACTTGTGATATTCATGAAAGTTAACAAAACTATCGCAATCTTGTAAAGTACTTGTGTCTTTGTCGTGGGAACTGGAGACATTTTCCCACACTGGCCTATTTAACTAATGGGAAGAGATTAGTGGTGCGAACAAACTGGAAAAATTGTACGTAGATTCTAACACCTTCCTACTAATGGCTTGGAGTGTGGATAATTTATTTCTTATAGTCGCTTTTGTTCTTCCTCTGTTTTTACCCTGTGCTTTTGTGATGTTTGTTCAAGTTGTTTAAAGAAGGCTAATTAGCTTAAGCAATATAATTTTATGAGACGAGATTTCCCTGCATGAGCAAATTATACGGCAAAATTGAAAATATTCCACTTTGCTTTTCAAGATGTCAATTTAAGATTAATTGTTTATGCAATAGAATTTCTGCTTTGAAGCATTAGGATAACTTTCAATCGTATTATTTTAATGTACGAAACATCCTGATGCAATAGCTCTGTGTTGTGTTACCAAGTCAGACTTAAAGTACGAAAAGATGTTGAAACACCTAAATTGCTTGTGATAGCTATTACATCTTATCTGCACGAACATTTTCCAAGGTTAGAATGAATAGGTCTCAAGGTTATAGTTATCGTGTTATTTAACCTGAGTTTATAATTTCGGAGTGAATGCTTGACCTCTATGTTGTGTTTTGCGGTTTCAAATAGCAGACTTTGCTTAATCTGATGTGTAGAGTTTAATTAGCATTACATGCCTTTTACATAAATCATAGGTCGTACCGTCGTACCACAAGATTATTATTATTGTAACTCACAGATGGATTTTGATACTAATATAATAGTAATATTTTATCTACTGACAGCTTGTGTAATATTAACTCACTTATTCAATTGGAGCCTTGTACATCAAAAATTACTCGCGATGATTAATATAATTTCAACAAATGGTTGTACAACTCTGTGGTCTTGAAAGAGCATCTGTCTTTAACCTGGAGATCAGACCACTTTTACAAAAATTGCATAAATTAGCTCTGCAGTTTGAGTAACGCCATCATTTTAGATTCTTGACGATTCGCATTGTAACGAAGGATTCAAAATGAAACTCTTATTCGGTACGTTGCTGGCTGTATTGGCCGTCACTCTTCCATCCGCTACTAACGCATGGAGCTGGTGGCCATGGTCTTCTCCGGAACCTTATTGGGACAACTTGAGAAGTAACGCACAGCACTTTTCTAACTTTGAGACTCGGTTTTGAAAACAGAGAGATAATTTCGATTTAATTAATTTTCAGCTACTTTCGTCGCTTCCAAAAAAGCGTTCAATGAAGTCCCTCGAAATCTTTCTGATTCAAAAAAAGCTGCTAATTGGGTACCACTCAGCTCGTCTTGCACCAACAATGGACTATTCAATGGTTTACAGTATGCTTACTCAGACAACGGTTCTGTCGATACTTCCGTCACTGCTCTTTTCGACAAGAACGGACTCATCGTTGGAATCCAGATGAACGTAGGTTTTGAGCTTTCAGTTTGTAGAAATCTCTTGTACATTGTCGTATATTATTTTCGAAATAGATCGCAGTGAGTGAAGCCAAAGCTAATCCCAACAATACCTACAAGTTCGACGAGATTGACATGTTCTTGAGGAACACTGTCGCAGGAGTTGACTCCTACACTCTGACTGCTTACTTCACCGACCCATGTAAGTTGACTGTACATTAATAAGCACATCTGCATTGAATCTTCAATCCACAAAACAGCTAGAAAACCTTAAATTCATCTATATTCTAGCGACCATCTGCAGCACCGGAAGGAATGCTGCCGCACTCACCACGAACGGAACTGCAGACCAAGTCTTTTTCCAAAACGGACGAAACCCAACTCAACTTGTCGAAGCCCCTGTCAACAGAACCGTAGCTCTGGCTCAGGGATGGTCTGACAACAACTGCTTCGTTGGAATGGGTGTTCACAATTGGTACGAACAGGAGAAGTTCCAAGAAACGAACTGCGACTACGTTCGCCCATATTTCCTTTTGTACAACAAATCAAATGTTCTCATTGGATTCGGTTTCCAACACGTTGGAAAATCTACTTCTCCTTCTGGCAGATACGAATATCCTCCAGCCGCTGCTGTGAAGGTTAAGCTACACCTTAAATTTGCCCTGGATGCATACCAAACTAAATTTGTTTACTTGACTAAAACACAAATTCCTGGGTATTTTTTAGATAATTGTTGGTGGAGACACAACACAGTATCAGTGCCTATTGGACGCGGCAGGAGATGGAGGAGTTGGAGTGACTACTCTCCACGTCTACCTTATCAACAGTCCACTAACCCAGGCGTTGTGCATCATTTAGTTAAAGAATTTGACTCCGCTGTAATCAAAATAGAAGCTATGATAAGTCAATCCTGTTTTGACTATCCAATTCTAACTAATTGGGGAATCTCATTGATTGTATATTTAAATGATTCTGTCTCAATTAAAGATTCGTTGTACTTCATCAATTCCACTTATCTCCGTGAATTGATTGGTCATAAATCTTTTAGAGAACGAATAAATTATCGAAGGATTCTCACCCATCTCCTCACTCTTCGACGTGTAATTATCACGTTTACATAATTCAAGCCATCAGAGATTCACGCAGGTGACTCCAAGTAAACTGTAACAGGAGATCAGAGCCATAAGCTTCTTTTGACTTTGTTGGTCTCATCATTCCCTTCCAACTCGTCACATTAAATCACAAAGAAGGCTTGTTACTTGTTTACCATGTCTGTTTAATGGATCCAATTTCTTGATTCCTTTTAGTTTACTCTTCTTGTTAGGACAAACTAACAAAATGGATATCTGGTTCTTCTGGTGGTCTGTTAAGGGGAAAAGTAGACCTACTCGTGTGTATGTTGTTTGTTGTGTGAAATAAGTTCATAAACTCTTGTGAAGTAGTTGACTGTGAAGAAATTCATCTGGAAGTCTTAGGAACTCGGGTAGATGAATAGGCACACGGACATTGAACTTGAATGGATGGATACGATTTATTTGAGATGAATTTTTATGCGTTCGCACTAACAACTACTACTAAGGCCGGTCTGAAGCTTTCTTAATATGTTGTAGGAATCTAGAAGGGAAAGAATACGTAACAAGTCTAATGACGAATTGTTGAATGATACGAATACGAAAGGCTCGGTTGATTGCTGTCTCAGAAGCTGAATCTTAACTTATACGGCAATAGAAGTTGAAAGTGGTTTAGCCAGGTAGTTTAAATCACAGTGGATACACATCTCTTGGAATCTTGGCAAATATATTATTGCGTAGAGACAGTGTGTAGGGAGAATATTGGAAGGATGAACGGATGAATGCGAATCGATTTGAAAGCCATGGAATATACTCCCTGAAGACTAAAGCCGTCAAGTTAGTTGAGCCTTCTCTTGTTAATAATGTAGAGAGGAGTTGTTGAATAGTTGAACAGTTGAACAGTATGATGATGATAAGCACTACAATTTATTCTGCCTTTTATTTCGCAAATCCAGTTCATTTTTTTCTCTCTCGTTTGGACAGATGAAGGGGTCCGATGTCGAGATTAATGGGTTTGGATGGTTGGAAGTTTGGACTGCGAGCAACGTGAGACTCTTATGGGAGATTTCCCTTTGGTCTTTTGGGTGAAAAAAAAACTTTATAGACGTTGTTTTAACAGCATTCAGATTAAATTTATTGTTGTATTAATTTTATCTCGAGAGATCTCTGGGCTGTACGCAGCATCTTCACACTTTTATTCTTCTAGTTTGTAGTTGTTGGATTTAAAACGATTTGCCATGTTTCTTAATGATACTCTGCGTGGTTTGATAGCCTCTTGAGGAATCTCAAGATTACATGTTGCTTTCAATAAGTACGGAGTTGGAACTTTAGGTTTGAAAGATAACGAGTCAATTTGTTACTTTTTATTGGGAAATCAATCATGATTATTTGACAGCTGAGATCTATTCGGTCGTATATAAAGTGTATTAATCTCAGGAATGGCAGTTTCTGAGATAGCCTAAGGAGGACGCAGAGAGAAGTTACTTAACTTGATTGTTGTGTGTAGCGTACTTAAGAAATATTAGGAATGCAGAGTTTGTGAATATATTTGGAGTTTTTCTACGTGGCATGAAAAATATCAAAGTTTTTGGGGAAACTTACCTCAGGAATGTCAGGAATGTTTTTCAACTTGAAAGAAGATATTGGATTCCGTAAGTAATTGATATTTGCTGTGCTGCTGATTTCCAGAATCCGACAGACCTGTGAATAATAAACAACAAATTATAGTTAGTCTTTAGTATTTATCTTGCACACTTACAATTAGTTAAGACAATGGAGATTTTTATTGAATAAAAGGGGTAATAAACCAGAGCCATTACACATCTCATGATCCCATCCAATTTACTCCGACTTTGAGCCTCATTGGATTTCAATAGCAAAACAATTATTGCTAAACTTATTGCTTCATAATATGATAAGTTCTCGTTCCATGAGAAACTGTACAAAAAACAGAGCTACGAAGCTACCTGCCTGGTTGCTCCCACCTCTTCTCAAAAGACATTTACAAAATGAGGAAACCACTTGCTCCCTACGTAGGCCGAACTGCAACCTGTGATTACTACGTGTTTTAGATGATTCCGGTAGATACTTGAATATTGTAATAAAATGAAGGGTAATTATCTGATGCATTAAAGTTCATTATAATCTCCGAGTAGGAGGAAAGGAGGCTGAGTTGCAGTTTCAAATGTGCGATTAAAAAGGCTTTTCGCAGTCGAATCAGATCACATTCCAAGCTTTTTTATACTTCTCAAGTCTGCCTGAAGGAAGATGTGTTGTGTTTTTGCATAACAAAAGACGAGTGTACGGTAAAAGACCTAAGAGGAGACATGTGTATGTTACAATTTACAATTACGCAAGTAAGCCTACGAAAGAATTTGGAGGAGTGTAGTTATTGTAGCTGTCAACATGAACTTATTGTGAGGTTTTTGGGCTGATCAAAGGTAAATGCAGGCAGAAGAGGAAGAACAAGAGACAAACCCACTAAAAGAGATTGCACGTCGTCTTTTTTGGTGGAATCAGTGCGAAACTGTTGACTGTGTCGACTGTTTGTGTGTGTAGTAAATTATACAATCAAAAACAAATATATCCCAACAAGGATCATGCAATTTGATGATCACGATCAAAGTGGTTACCCATTTTATGGCTTAAAATTGGATCTGATGAGACAGACTTGACCGCAAATTCACACAAAATTGGCAATCAACCAGTAATACCTAATTTGCTTGCAATACAAGTGTACACACGCATTTTTCAAAAACATGCTGAACTTCACAAATTGTGTAAACTTGCTAGAAGAAGAGAGACAACAAACTTTAAGTGCTTTCCACCGGTTTGATCAAACGAATCTCAGGGAACTGAATGCCACATATGAATGACATCAATCTGTCACACAGATTACCAACAAATAAACCAACGAAGGATAGACAGAAGGAGGTTGCTGAGATTGCCGACAAAATCTTTTCCGCATTTTATTAGATCCGCAGTTTTATTACTTTCAATGTAGAATTTGAATTCTACTCTCAAAGGAATTGGAATACAAATAACAATCAGAAATTACCTATTTGTTTAATTTACAAACTGTAGCATAGAAGTACAGGAAAACAAAAGATATGAAATTGAATGAGATTTCTGAGATAGAAGTGAGCTTCACTATGGTTAGAGTAAGCTTTCACTTTTGGCAAGTAGTTGACAAAGTTGTTTGAAGTTTGGATTAATACAAAATGTGAATAAAACTCGTGAATAACGAATAATTCAAGTTCACACATATGTGTAATAATGAATGACGGTGTAGATTTGAGTTAACACAGAAGAAGAAGAGCTTGACCACCTGGTGTAGAGAGAGATGTGGTTGTGTACTTGTGTGTGTGTGAGTAAATCACGAAGAATCGTATAAGATGAAAATGTAGTCAATTAAGATGTACCATTGTTGGGAGTTATGGACCAGCAGGATATTTTGGAAATGTGTAAATGGGGTTGTTATTTTTGCCAACATCATTCCTTAATGACAGTCACATCTGCCTTGTGCAGATTTTATGAGGCTCGTTAGAACGGAATCGATTCACGCAGGACATGCCAAAGAACTTCTTCATTTGTCGCTTGTTGGGATGGGAAAACAATCCATTTGAAGGAATTTTGTTTGCTCATACGGAGGATTTATGGGATACGTGTGAATGTAAAATGCACCATGAAAACCACATTTCCATACCCATCGGGCATCTTCACGCTTTGTGGTTTGGCGAGAATCTTAGTGAGAAGCCTCGTAAAGATTCAGGCGACACAAGTTTCAAGTCGTTTGTAAACCATACAGTGCAATCTAACGTGGTTGGATGTGACTAGGACATTTTATTCGAAATTGGAGTTGTCTTTTGTAATTTACATCGAATAAAGTTCTAGCTCTGCTCTAGCAATTTAGAATGGGTAACGTAATTTTTTGTACAGTTGTAGAATAAATAGTATACATTAGTCTGGTATGAAAGCTATAAAAATTGTACGACTCTAGATGAATTCCACTGGTTTGTATGAAAAGTGCAGATTAACTTTATGGTGAGGACAATTGAGTGTAGAGTTTTTGTGCAACACGCAGTGAAATTGCTCTGGTTGATTTAATTTATGCACAAATACTAGTACAATTTTATTTTTTTGCAAATCGTGGGCTGTTTGCGATGCTTTCTATTTCTTAATTACTTTGAGAGGGTTGTAAACTTGAATTGTATGAATTTGTAGTAATGCTGGTTGAATTTCATCACTTTGGTATTTTTGTATCGAAAATGTACAACTTTTGATTCAAGTATGAATATATTAGCAGCTTTGGATAACCCCATCGAGAAGTTTGATTGAGGGTTTTTTGGCGGGTTGATGGATAAGAGAGTCTAAAAAATGTTGCGAGCATACTTTGTGAAGATGAGTGTCAATCGTGAAGGAAGGAAATTAAGTAAGGAGGTCGATAAGCTATTATTTGATGGATGGAGTAAGGAACCGAGACAGAGAGTTAATTACGGGTATCTTTTAGCTGAAAGGTGTAAGTTGAAAGATCAAGAAGTGCTAATTAAAGCTTCAGAGGTTAATCATATTCATTGAGCCTTTTTGTGATTGACTCTCTCAAACGAAGGAAGATGTGCCATTGGTTGATTACCATCTTGAGTTGCTAGCAACTTACTCCAAGAATGTGAAAGAAAAATTCATCTCTTAAAGCGCTTCAAGAAACAATGCACAAGGCTTGGCCAAAAAATTAATGAATTTGTGTCTATGACTCAACTCACAAGAATTACATTCCATTTTATTCCATTTACTCACTAAACTACACGTTATTGTGGAGCAAGAGGATCTCGTGTTACTCAAAAACCAATTTTTGAAATCTTTCCATTAACTTGGTTCCCCTGAAGGGAGTAATTAAGTCAAAATGTTGAGCTTATGATATTATTTCTGAAGGCTTTTGACACTACCTTATCACTGTAGTCAAAGGTGAGAGAGTGAGTAGATTAATCATTCTGTACGACATGTGGAATTGAAACACAAATTCAGAACATCCTGAATATCTAAAGAACGGGATAACCGAAAGATTAGCCACTGCTGCCAGACTGCCACTGGCCAATATGCGACTGATGATGTAAACTTTTCATCATTCAGAAGGAATTTCCTGTTGGATCTCTTTACTCAACTCACTCTGCTCCCTCACTGCTAGACTGGTTCAATAAAGCAACAATAACTTTTGAATTCATAAGTTTCATAGAAAGAAGATTAATACTTCGGTAGACCAGTAAATTACGAGCTTGTTAGGAAGGCGAAAGGTTCTGTTAGTTGCTTTCAGCTTTGTTGGCCTTCAGTCCTCATCTCCTCATCAGACAGTTAATGTTGTGTTCAATGCATTGTACTCCGTGTCACAATAAATTTCCAAAGTTCATTCTCGAACATGGAACTCCAAGTCATAAACCACACACTACATAATGGAAACAGATTTATGTTGATTGTACTGTTGCTCACATTTAAATTTGAATGGCTTCATTTCATCTTAGCCTTACATTCTAAGGTCATTATTTTGTAGTTCTCAACTACTTTTTGAGGTACTCAACGTTCAACACAGGATTATGAACTTCGTCGTTGCAGCAGTTATTACTAAAATTAATGTTATTGGTCAGTCCTGCGAGTCTCTCTCTACACATCCAAAGGTTATGTTAGTCTCACACTCGTTCAGAATCTCTACTTCTGCGACTGTACTTCCGTTATATCTTCAAACTTCAAAACTGATTCACATATTGTACCTCTACTCCCGTATGTGTTATTCTTTATTCACAAAAGCTATTCATGTGTTGTGTGTCTCTCTCTATGTGATTACCAATGCGTTTAATTTCTTTAAAGCATATGCAACAGGTGAGATCATTAGTCATCTCTTCATTTATCTTGTATGTGATTGCTATGTCAGTTATAATAACTTAGGGTTTTAATAAAGGCCTTCTGCTGTAATGAATCAGAGGAGATTTGCGAATTTACGAGCTCAATTTTAAAAAAAGTATGTAAGACGGTTCAGATTCACAATCGGCACACGAAATAATTGATAACTTACGACTAATACTTGTGTATCAAAGACAGTTGAAGATAAAATGCGTTTGGATCATAAATATTAATGTGAAGGTTTATTTATTGCACTGCAACTCAATTTTTGATTAGACTTCTGAACCAGTATGAAATCTAGTTTGTCAAAACTCCTTCTTCTTTGGTGGCTCAGAGTTGAATGAGTAATTTTGGTAAATTATCCCCATGTAGTTGTCTCGAGGAGATGCTCATTGATAGTCATTACATGTAAATACACTTCTTTGTATTTACGACAAGACCACTTACTCTAAAAAAGTCATCGGTGCTGGTCAATAGCGATTAGTTTCAATTTACTAGCTGAACGAAGCAGCAGCTAGAAAAGTGACTACTGCAGAAGTAGCAGTGTTTGTGGAGAGAAGTGCTGGTGCAGAAAACACCGTCATGAATCATGTCATAACTTCGGTAAAAATGCGAAACAAGAAGCCATCTGCAGAAGTAGCGTTTGTCGGGGTGTTTAGTGTTTGAACTTGGTCTAAGGTTCACGAGGAAGGAAGATGTTGCTCATTGGTTGGGTGGACTATTTACAGATCACCTCGGGAGAGAAGATGAGATGTGTGGCAACACAATAGAAATAAAAATTAGTTCGAGGTCCTTACACACATGAAGCTGAGGTGATGGGACAAAAGTCACAATGCAGTTGCAAGCGATAAGTTACTCAGGTGGAACTGACGACGGTGACACATGAAGTGCATATTCATGACTCACAGATGAAAGAATGGAGAAAGGGTGACGTGACGAGACATTTCTCAAACCTTGTGGAGAGTCTAATTGTCTCTCTTCGTATCACTTATCATCACTTCATGTTCTTAGGAAATCAATTCATGTTCTTCAGAAACTCAAGTTTTAGTTTTTATGGCCACGGGATTGTAAAACCGGGAAACTTTTAGTGCTAAATGAGCTATTTTGTTTTAATTTTAATGTATCAGATCGAAATGGTTCTGTGGATTTAGAGTAATTTTAGATGGTTTATATATTCTACTAGAGAATCTAGATTCCGTACGCGTTCGTCGAACAATTTTATTTGCGCATAGGAAAGCCTACAACAGAACTAACGATAGTCAGTCGTAAGTGTATCAAATTGATTTTAAATCGCTTTGTCATTAAATGCAACGATGAAAGCGGATTCTGAGGTTTCCTGTCTACGGATTTTGGAAATCCATTCTAGCTTTCCTGTCGGTTCTGTGGTTTCTTCATGGTATGCCGGCTATTGGATTAAAGTCCTACTTCAGAAGGTGCATAAAATACGTAGATTTGTGTAAAATGCATTAACACTAACACACTGAACTGGCCAAGAGAGTCCCAATCAACACCTGAGAATCTTATTGAAAGCCACAAATCCATCTCATTTACACATTCCTCGGAATTTTTTCCTTCTCGGTTGAACAGTTGAATGAATTCATCATAGAATTAAAGTGTGACGATAAAAACCCACCTCATCATTTCTTTTCATCTCTCAGGTCTCTGTACATTTCCACAAGGATTAGTCATCATATCGTTAATAATATGAATATCTATTTCTCATCCTACACAGTAGAAAGCTGTGTAGGTAAAAAACGTTTAACGCTGAATGTGGGCAATAATATTTAACACATAAGGTGATCTTCCTCAACCGTCTTAAGATTATAACACGAAAGAGGTGTGCTTTCTATTAAAAGTGGAATGCGAAATGGAATCCAATCACACCATCTTAATGTTCCCATGATTTCCATATTTGGACGGTATTTACAGTAAATGTCATTCGATACGGACATTACATGAACTGAGTCAATAGAGCACTTCCCAGCGTCGGTGTGAGTTGCATGAAGAATACCTCTGAGATAGGATCAATCGGTAAAACGAATTTAAAAGAATCTCCATTTAGCAAATAAGAGGAAGGGTGCGTCCGACCTCGTAAAGCATTTGTGTAATGACCAATTTGAATAATTAAACTCGACTGATTTATTACAAGGAACACAATGCAGCGTGTAGTGTAGGGACGACCGACGCTGCCGCTGCTACAAATTCAATAATGCTTTATTGTAATTTTATGCTGTAGTTATGAAGTAAATAAGCAATTACTATGCCTTGTGGGTTTCAAAAAGGGATGACAAAGGGTTTGTGCGAAAGCTAATTCACAATGGAATCTACTCTGTTTAATCCTCAAGTTAATTTAAAAGGAAAGCTTCTTCGTTGAAGTTCTTCGTTTGTTGGAGGTTAGAAAAGTTCCAAGTTTTCGGAGGGTATTATGTGGTTAGCAATTTATTTAAATGCGATTGTTTGACAGTGGACAGGAGCGAGTATTTCTGCTTGAGGACACTTAGACTTAAGACTGCAGACGTAGCAGACATCCTCCTGGGGCTTGTTTAAAGATGAGATCACTTGTAAACAATTAAACTTCCAGGCATCATCAGCCTTAAAACTTAAACCACGCCACGATTAGCAAATGTCCAGCCACACCTTTTGTTTTAAAACCGGAATTTTATCACCAACAAGCCAACAAGTATACACTCCAACACCATAAAATTCTCGACACAACTTAATTTCCCTAGAGTAGAAAAAAATGTTCACGAATTATAAAAAAGCTCTGTCCATTGTGTAATGTGGAAATGCATGTGTGCTTGTGATTTTAAAAAGAAGCCATGGACCTGTATAGTATCATTAACTGCATCAGAAATTCATCTCGTCTTGTGTTCTTTTTTCATGACAGAACTACAAATTCGAATTTAAAGAACTGTCCAGATTCATTAGAGTCTGGCTGGATTCCAATTCGCAATACTTTCTCGTCAGTAAAACACAAGAAGAATGTGGGAACAACTTTATTTGGAATTAGAGCTGACTTCATACAATAACACACTGATGGTGGAATTTATATCTTGATAAATAATGCAAATAAGGACTTCTCTTGATAATTTGATTTTGTCGGAAATTGCCATTTCGCTACGGGGAAATTTAAAGACGATGATGAGACACGTAGAACGACTGCACACACAGTCAGCGAGATAAAACTCTCCGAGAGTAAAGCGAAGTGTAAGGTTAACCGACTGATCGGACCCAGAAGTAATTGCCTCATCATGGTCATCATATAATCTTGGGTAATCAAGGGCTGAGAAAGAACAAAAGTGTTGTTCTTACCACTCAACAGGTAAACGGGGTTCACGAAATCATGATTTTGCAAAAAGAAAAGAATTCCATTGAAAACCCGAAGAACTGAGTGAGGATGACTGAAGATCGTAGCCGGAGATTTTTACTCTCGTTCATCGTTGGGTATTCTTCGTTCACATCATTTGGACTATTAGAGATGATTACGGGAAGAATGGGAAGAAGAAGAGAGAGACCAATTTCTTCTGAAGAATAATCCATCCACCACGACTACCCTCGGAGATGAAACGTGCATCTTCCTTTCTGAACTCTGACCTCGAATAACAATTGTGTTTCGCGTATCTCTCTTTATGTTTCCTGCAGTCTCAATAATAATTCAATTGTGTTTTGTGTGTGGATGACTTTTCTGCCAAAGACAATATGACTTTTGTGTGTTGTGTCTGTGGGGCTCAGGTGGAAGTAGGTGTGTGTAGGAATTTCTGTAATCTCATACGCTTCGCAATAAAGCTTAAAAGTCCGACTGACTGCGTTGTGTCCGTCCGACCTTTGGTGTTCTCTTTGAAAAAGCCCAAAGCGGAAGAGATGTGTGTCTAAGCTTTCACAAAGGCTTGTGTGTGAAGGATTATGACATGAGATTGTACAAAGAAGATCATAAAATGTTATTAGAGTCACAAGTCAACTTCTCCGAGTCATTTATTTGCAGTTTTTTTGCATAATGATGCCCACGGAACAAAAAATATGTGATGAGATATTGTGACCTTTTATATTCTTCTATGTATACTTTGGCCTCACTTGTAACTTTGCAGTTTTGCACTGACCCAATCGAAATCTCTGTGTACACACGGTTTACCCAAATGCATGCAAATTCATTAAATAATCGGTTGAATAACCTTATTGTGTATTACAAGTCTTATAATTCTTGATTCAAAATTACGCCCAAAGTCCGAAAGTGTATAAAATTTCATGCAAATAATGAACTTGCAGCAGCCCAGATTGGAAATCAGATGTTTTACAGCTTCGCCACAAAAAGAGAAACCATCTCATTACTGATTCACAATAAAATTGAATCCTAATAGGACTTCATTAATGCAGATTTCACACTTCAACACAACAGAATTTTTGAGGAATTGCTCATTTGAGGTTTGAAGTTTGAGGCTGTGTGATAACAAGTATGATGAATAATATGCTACGTTTTATTTGAACCTATTGGACCGTTACTATACACATTAGCCAATTTCTAGAGAGATACTTTTTGGAAGGAAACGATGAACTCTTCTTCTTTCAGGTACGAACACACCTACAGAGCCACAGTATCTCATAAATATTGATTTCTGGTAATAAATACAAAATATATCGAGGGTTCTGGTGAAAATAGGAGAGAGATGACCTTAATGCAAATATGGGGTGAATATTTCCTTGGCTTGTGTAATAAAGCTGAGATATTTCATACGAATTTCTCTTGTTAACAGGCAATGGCCAATATGCTTTTGATGTGTGGTGAACGCCTTCACATTTGATGAGGTGTTTGGGCGTTGCGATAATTCGACAGATTGAATTCCAATCGTTCTTTATGAATGTGCAACTAACCCGTGGCAAATGGATAAACTCTAAACTGTATGCATATACAAGACTGCTACTTCGTGTAAAGGAAGAACCTATGGTAAAAGTTGCAGAACTGTGACTGAGTAAACTCAAAATCGAATCCTTCGTACCAAAGACCGTTTCACCTCGTCTGAATAGAAAGCCATTTTAGCATGAACCAAAAATTGTGCCTTTATATTACCGTCCTTATTCTCTTTAGACTTTAGATGCAGATGAAGAAGCTGTCGATTCCTCAAAGATTAATGATGGCTACGGTGGACATGTGAAGAAGACTTATCGTGGTACGGTGAAATGAGATGTCAAAAAAAGAATATATTCCTAAAGGCCAGGGAGGAGGGAGAATAAATTGATTTCGCTAAATTTTTTGGGTGTCTTATGAATAGAGATCAAAGTTAGGAGTGAAGAAGGTGAACGCATACCGACAACCTACTCAGAGGCCCAAAAGCTACCCTTCCTTCTTGTTAACTATCGACAGGGTATTCGTGAAATGAAATGGTAGATCGAAGAAAATAATAAATTAGCACAGAGAGTTGGTCTTTGGGAAGCCTTGAGTTTTTGTGGGAAGTTGTTTTCTACCTCAGGTGAGACTGGAGAATTGAAAGAGAGGTAGGATTATAATAATAATCATTCTCTGCGGCTATTAAATGACTGTGGTCCTTACTCATTAGACCGTCCGTGAAGGTATGCGAGTCTTTCATTCCTTTTATCCTCCCTACCTTTCAATTTATTAACGTAACTCTTACAGGTACTCATCTAGCAGTGTAGCAATATTATTAGTATTACACATAAAGAACCGAAAAGAACTACCCAAGCTCCAGCGATGATAATAAAACTAAAGCACTAAGGCTTTTATCTAAATTGGAAACAAAGGTAGAAGTGTAGTAACTTGACTTGTTCCCTTAAAGTAAATTATTACGTTAGAGGGAGAATACCTCAGAGATCTTTATAGCTTTGTTCCATTCTACATGAAATACTTTTATAAACAAAGATCTCCAGGTAAAAAGAGGTGAACACACATATTATGAACATTACATACGAGTGGATGTGGAACGTTGTTGTGTGTGGACAAGGTGAATTCTTTTGGTTTTTGAAAGGGTCTCTCAGTCTCTCTCACTACTCAATCTCCTTAATGATGTAAGAGAGCATCTTCTCCGGAGATAAGTCTCCCTTTTCCATTATTACGCTATCTCATTCTTTCCTCGTGTGGTGACTTGGGTGTAGTTCGATTCATGACTGAGTTTTTTTGTTCTCTCCGATGTAAGAGAGAGAGCTTAGAGCTTTTAGTTATTGTTGTGAGATGAGATAACCTGATATCGAGAAGGCAGGGAAGAAGACACTTGAAGAACTATTTTAAAGTTTCAAAGTAAACAAAACCCGGAGAGAGATATTTTAAAACGTGTTTGTTTAGAAAACAAGCAAACACTTTAAATGGATGAAGAATTTCCCATATGCGCTTACGGTTCCTAAAAGAGTTGTGTGTGTATTGTTGTGTTGGATGTTGGATTTTGTGCTAAGATGTTTTGACTTTGAATTTTTAGATTCTTTTTTGTCCTAAAGTCATCGTGTGTAGTTCTGCATTATCTCAGGGAATCATTAGACAAGTAAACTTCACAACTTGACTGTTCAGAAAGGTTGTGGACAGTAAGATTACATAATTAGATTACAACAATCCGTCATATAAAAAAGAGAATGTTCCAGTTCATACTTCCTTGCCACCGACCTTCCTCCTCGTGTAACAATCTTAAGGCTTGAGTTTTGGGTATTCGGTTACATCGACTTGTCTTCCTGCACGCAAGTCATCCCACCCAAGCCAACAATGAAGTTTAAATCTTTTTCTTTCTTTACAGAAGAGTCAACATCCCTAAGTGAATTCATTTATTTCCCAACTTTAATTAACCTGACTAACCCTCAAACGCCTCAAAAAGTGAAGTTCAACCACCGGTAGACAGGCAATGAGCAGACGATTATGAAAATAAATGAAATTCCCTCATAATCTCTTCCTAACTTAAGGGATGGCTTTAATAGTTGCAACACTTAAACTTGAATTTATAACAATTATCGCAATAATGATCTCAAGGGTTAGTGTCCGACAAAGCCAAGTCAAAGTTTAAATCTCATTAAATTACTTTTTTGTTCTTCTCGTTTTCTATAATCAGTTTTACTTCGCGAATTGAATTGTGCACAAAGAATTACGATGTTATTTAGTAGGAGAGATGCAAAACACATTCATGAAGACGAACTGAGGGAAAAAATCTTATTAGCTTATAGTCACCGTGTGTTCGGTATTCTGTTGTCTGTTGTGTATGTTTGCTACTTACTTCTTCTTCTGCTTGTCTAATTCTCTCTTCTACCTCCTTCAAAGAATTCTTATCATTGTGTACTACTTAACTAGTCTGACAATCGTCCGACACTTCCTGACAACTCGCAGAGAAGTAACATTGTAATCATCATTTAGGAGATGAACTCAAATCCTGCGTTGTTGCTGACTGAACTATTCAAAGTTGTACTTTGTACGTGTGTGTGCGCATCTTCTTGTAAGAATCGCATTCGAATAATCAAAAGGAAAACTCAGAGATGCAAATCTCTCTCGCATTTCTTCTTCTTACCGCTCATCCTGACTTTTTAATACGGAGCAATGCAGTTTATATATTTCTCATTCAACATTGAAATGCAATACAAAGAATTAAAGTAGTGGATGAATCGTCTCCACACGATTCAAGAGCAAAAAAATATATCCAACGAATCCAACTTAACTTTTGGTATGCGTCTGTGTAAGTCTTATTGCCTCTGTGTATGCATATCAGTTTTGTTGGAAGTGGAAGTAATTTTTTAATGATTCAGCTCTCCGACTGAGTGATTCGCATAAACTTTGTGTCTGACTTTAAGAAATATTGTTATGCGGTTGGTGAGAAGTTGGATACACAGGGAAACTGAAATGTGTTAAGAATTAAAGAAAAGACTCGCTAAATGTTTCGGTGGAAAAGCGACCTAATATATTTGTTTGATAGGAGAGGCTGACAAAAAACTACAAATCTTGTTGAGTTCAATTCCTCATTGGACGGCAGTAGTTTTTTAAATACTCTGAGGTTTAATGTGAGAATGAAGTGGTTTTACAGCTTGTTTACCACAACATTCAGCATTCTTATTGCTATACGGGAGATTATCTTTTTACACGGATTTTAGATGAAGAAAGAATCCTTCCAAAACTTGATACCCATATTGATTGCGATATTACATGGGGAAGAGGAAATCTCTTGCAAATTAATGCGCTCTAATCCCTTCAATTTACGTTACATGATAGAGCTAAGTAGTCCCAAAGGAAGAGGAGGTGAGTTAACGGGGATTTCAACGTGTATTATAACGTATGCACACAAGTAATTGAGATCTTACGGCAAATCTTGTGACAGACGGTGGAAGAGAAAGAGGAAGTTTAAATGACATTTCATCTAATCCCGGATTAAATCGCTAATTGCAAGAAAACTAAAAGGAATGAAAGACATTTTAGGTAAAATGTCATCTTGGCTTTTACACGGTTGATGAGATCAAGATGAATGGAATTAAGAATTTTTGTTCATCAAGATGAGATCTGAGATAACAAGATCCTCAGCCCTAATATGGAATGAACTAATGTGAAATGCAAATTATTAATGGAATGTCATGCGTTTTTAGTTTTTTAGTGTACAAAGTTAAGAGTGCCAAGATGCCAAGCACTTTGGAATTTGCATGATAATAAAATTGAGTGTGGGACTGCGAAACAAAAGGCCTTATTGGAAGTACAATTGTAGATTGTGGAATTGTGTAGTACGTGAATTAGATCGATTTTTTCTATCCGTGGATTTATGAACTTAACACATTAGCATAAAAAGAACTTACCTCATCCATATATTACTTAAACTCCTAATGGACGTGTGTTTGAATGGTCTTGTTTATTGATTCGAAGTTAAGTATTCATACAAACGCTGAATTTGTGTGTGGGTGAATGTCTGAAAAATGTCTGGGCTCTCACAAGACACACTAAATGATCCAAATAACTTAATCACTTCATTTTCGTAACAATAAATTGTACATACAACGATATGATGGTTATCGATCTGAACATAAATTAATATTCTTTTTTGCTGAGTTTTTCATGTACGGGTTTAAATTTAAATACTTTAAATGCTTAAAATTATTTTTGTGTTTGTTCACGTAAAACTGAGTGTGTGTATATTATAATAATTATAGTATGATTGCAGAGAGTAGCTTTGATCCCCTCGACCAATTAGGTTCATGTAGCATGAAAATTTTCAGCACATCTGGTGTGTTGGATTCCTTAATGAACGGAAGTGGAGCGGAAGTCTACAAAGTTGCAGCAAAGTAAAACAAGGAGTCCAGGAAATGCACCAGAACTCTTTCACTGCACAATGGAACAATAGCGAAAGCTTGCTGATGAGTGTTCGTAAAGAAGTGTTGGACTTGACTGATCTGTCTTTATATTGTGAAGTCTTCAGACACACGAAACTAATGTACGACTTACGGAGGAGAACGCACGAAAGAAAAACTGAAATCACTCTTAGAAAACTTCCTGATTAACACTAAAACATGGGATAGAATTTCTCACTTAGAAAAGTTGTTAAAAGTCAAAACTGAAAACCACGGAACCGGAGAGATGAGAAGGTGGTTGCAAAAAGTGAGTGTATAGATGTTTTTATTGTTTTTTACCCAAATCCATTTAATAGCTTATGGGTACGGGTTTAAGTAGAGAAGGACGAACGGATGCGTGTAATATTTCTTGTCTGTGTTTTTTTCGTCGTGCAACTTTTCTCAGGATGAAATTGATGATGAAGTCGCGATAGGAGTAGACGTGAAATGCACACTGGGACCTGATGACCACAAATGCTGTACAAACACCGTAACTGTTGGATGAAGACTGCTGACTTGAAGGCTTGGGGAGAAAGAAGATCTAAAGTGTAATGTGTGTTGGGTAGCCAGTAGTAAGTATGTGTAGTCAAGAAGGTAGTAGTGAGTGTGTAGTAGTGTTAGTGTGTGTTACCTGAGGAGTACAAAAAAGACGAGAGTATTCTTCATCTTCGTTGACTTCGTTGCTTCAGGTGGTTGTGGCTTTTTAAGAACCACCAGCATCTCCTTTGGAAGAAGTGTCTGAATGTTTTGGATGAATAAAGAGAACTTGAAAGATGCATCCCTAAGAAGATGCAACAGCAGAAGCAGCAGCAGCAGGAGAAGGTTTATTTTTTAAAAGACTTTTCTACCTGCGGGTACCTTCCTTTCATCCAGGTATATTTGGGATATATACTTCTTGGCTAATTCCACTAACTCTTTTTAAGAAAGAGAAACGTGCTTCATCATTACGTTGGAGTTTAGAGATGAGTGTGTGTGTAAGTATATCAGACTGAGTCTCATAGTCTCATCTCTCTCTCGGATCGAGTGTGTTCCTCAAAGTCATCCTACCTGTTGCCTGCTGCTCCCTACGTTGATCAGAAGATCCTTGGCTATGATAATGAAAGACGACTACAGTAATTGTGCGAGAAGAAGTGAGACACCAACTGTTATCGTAGGTTACAGGAAGAAGTCAAAACTTTTATCGGAATGGATGAAGTGGTAGAAACTAGAGTGAATGGGGTGAGATTGTTGAGTGTGGCTGTACAGACTACGAAATTACAATTAAGTTTGAATGTTATTTTATTATAATCTTCTGGAGTTGTGAGTATTCGATTATTTTTTGTTGATAGAATTGTGAGTGACTTGAAAGAAAGTTGAGTAGAATTATTTAGAACTTCAGCCGTTTAGAATGGCGTTCAAAAGTCTAGCTCCAGCATTTTGTTTGCACATGCAATATTGCCAACCGAATCCTTTGCACTTTCCTTTAGAGAATCCTCTTCCTCGGCAGCAGTCGTCACAAGAAGCTTGGAAGGGGTTCACTAAGTTAAAACATTAGAATTATTCAGTTTTGCTTTTTTTAAAGCAACTCTACGAAAATGTGAAATGTCTCTTGATAAATGAATCCTCTTACTTCGATTTCTCATTTCACAGCGACTGTCACACTCCCTCAGCCAGAAGCCATCATCTCCTGCGCTTACTGTCACAACTGCGGAGAAAAAAATGTTTTTTACAGATTCAAAACTAGAAAGAAAATGCACAAATAAAGTACTTCTCAACTCTCAACTTACCGAAGGCACAGGCTACGATAAGAACAGCTAAAACCGCAGTTTTAGAATTCATTTTTATGAAAATATTATGTGTGTATGAAATTCTGGATGAACTTGTCAGGTTTACCACATAAGACTGGCTTAAATCTAAAAATGATCTCATGCGAAGAGTTCCATTCCACATAATCTTAAATTAGTTTGCTAGAAAGATTCTGCTTGTTTTCGTGTGTTATGTTGACGCACGATAACTCCTATAGGTTTGATCATACGTGCGCATCATCATCTCCAAGAGCTTCCTAATAACGAATTAATTTAACTGATGAGCCTGAATTAAGTGGAAGTGGTCATTCATTATCAATTCACCCTTGGACCAGTTTGACCCTATATAGATTGATTCTTCCATTGCTACTACCCTACGCCTATGTGCTCAACTAATTAATTCATAAGAGATTCGATGAATCATCACCCTCGCATTAACGAGCACAGCTTCTCTTAGTTTAATATAGAAAAATTATAAAGTTAGCAGCAGAAAAGGATCAAAACCCGTCTCATGTCCGAATTAGGTACGGATACACAAGTATGACTTTAGTGGTTGATGTTGATGTGGATGGAAGCTTGTAGTTGTAGTAAGCAAGAAGTTTGTGGTTATATAAAAGCGTCGTTGCCACAAGATGAATTCCCCTAACAGAAGATCCATGACTTCATCTACTTCATCACCTACACTCTAGAACACTACCCTCCAATTTTTGCTGGGCCTAAAGACAATACCTTGTAAGAAAAGAAATTTGCATTAAAACTCGTGAAAACACACAAGGAATTCAAACAGGAGCTGCAAAACTCGTCAAACTACATGTCTACAATTTATACTCAGGGATCTTTATTTCTCGACTAGCATGTTTACGAAGGAATACAATGGACTATGACATGCTCATCTATCTTAGCCCGAGTTGAGAAAACTTGCTTTTTCTTACCCAACTGCATTCTGCGATATTTATGCAGACGTACGAATTAAATTGAAACTCTCTCTCACACAAAAACACACGATGATCAACGATCAATATATAGCTCAAGTAATTTTATTAGCAGAGATTGAGCACTGAGGAATAAAAAGGATCTAAGTTGATCTAAAAGAGAAAAAACTTTTACTACATTGAGTGTAGAGTCATTTAAGTTCGGTCACTGGTCACGGACTTGTTTTTGTTTTATTTCATGTCACAGACACTTGCAATATTTATTTTCAACTGTACTCAAGTGCATTCATGCAGATAGATTGAAGGACACGATAAAGTAGACCCACTTTGCAATCACGAAATCAAAGAATAACTCAACAAGCCTTGGAATGAATGGAATGGATTTTGGTTTTATGTTCTGTGGACATGTAAAGTTTGCAGGAGGATTTGTTGTGTGTCCATTTGGTTGGTTGTTGGTGCGAGTTTGTTAATTCAGTTCTTTAAGAGAATCTTATGAACACATGAAGTAATGAATTGGAATTGGATTGCTCTTTATATCTTCAGATGTTCTTTTTAACTTTAATTACGATGAGGGTTGTCAGTGAGCTTTTATTGTTTGGTGGTTGTGTTGTTAGTTGTTAATTTGTTTCACATTCCTTCTGTTCACTTTCAGACGAAATGGAAGGTCAAGTAGTTATTCATGTAGAGATCCAATCGGGGTTTTAATTGTAATGATTATGTGTAGTGGTAGTCTACTGAAAGTTATTGGATTTCAATTATTGATTGGTTGGTAGGAAAAATCACGAGTTGTATTTTATGTTTTAGAGATTTTACCACTCTAGTACTCGAGGAATCCGCTCGACAAGCCGATTTAATTTACTTTCCAATAAATTTTGTTTTGCGTTGAACAGGGTTTAGTTTTTGGAAGGTTATTCAATTAAATAATTAATTTAAATGCAAATTTGTACGGACCGAGTGCTTTAATATGCAGTTGGGTAGTGTTAGTTGTTAACTGTAGATCATGTTTAACCTGAAGAAACTCATGAAAGCTTTATGGACATTTTCAATCAATGTCGATACTTTCAATCAAACGAACACCAATCACATCTGTAGGTTATCGCAATTCCGACCTGAATCTGAACTATAAGCATAGAGAGGTAGAAGGGAATTAAAAAATACGCTTTCGCTTCTGAATTCATCGCTGTCTATATTTTGATATTTATAGTTCGGCATTCTAGAGGAATGTTGAAGCCGAATCCGATTCAAAATCAGACGTAGAGATTGAGATTTCGTACTCTAAACCCATCTTTATGTCTAAGAAAAGAAGCTACTATAAAAACATATTTACAAATCTATCTATTGCATTTCATTTAAACATTAGGAGAAACTGTTAAAAAGACGCTGAAAGTAAGGAAATGAGGGTAACATTTGTGCACCTGTCACACATCATTCCGTCGCCGATTATCATGTCAATTTGAAGTAATTTTGAGATATGTATCAAGTTTCATCGTTCATCATTAGCAGATAATAAAGTGACAAAGAATTAGATAATAAATCGAATGCCTTTCAATCTGAACTTGGGCAAAAAATAGACCTTGAGATGTACACAAGTGTAATTTCGATATCACAAGAAAAATCGAGACATATGTCTACTGCAAATTTGATAAGCATTCATTATCAAGAAGTATTATTATGACGCAAGAAGACACATGCGCAACCGCTTAGCATATGTCTCAAAGTAACTGTAAATGCAGGATTAGTATTTCATGTAATTCATCGAATTTACTTTGTATTTTATGTATAGGACTACACTGGCATTGGTTTTGTGCACAATTATTGTTTATTGCTACCAAATTACTGTAAAATAAGTTTAGTTTTGATTTCTGCGTATTCTAAGACGTTTCAACTTCAACAAATCTTCCTTGGCTTATTTTAATACACACTACTGCTTAGCTGCTTACTTATATGCGTCTTTACTCGTTAGTGTGTGTACAGTTGGCCGTAATACTTTAAAAATTCGGAACATGTACTCTTGCTGGTCATCTTCTCACAGTTAGTTTAACTGATACGTGTAAAATATGAAAATATCTTAATAGCCCTTCGTACTTAAGCATAAAAGAAATTGCTCACGATTCAGAGACTAACCACACGAAAGCTGTAAAACGAACACAATTTATACAAGTAGCTTACAAGATAATATTTGTTAGTCAAACTATTCTCGTCAGACATTTGTTCATGCAAATCCTTGTGTATGAAATGCTTTTAAAAACAATACGGGAATCCATTGTGTAATTGTGTAATTGTGAATCTCCACTGAAAGCGACTTCATAGAAGAGCCATTTGGTATTCAGGATTTAAACCCCCGGTGCGTAATTAGATGATGGACCTAGAGTTTTGGAAGAAACATAATATTAGTAATTAGGACGATTCAACATTTTGCTAACAAGCCCAAAACACGCATCATTCATGACGGGAATTCAACTCGATTATTCTCAAAGGAAAGCTAGCGAGGCAGAACGATATCACGATGGGAAATAACTTTTAAACGTGCACCAGAAACTCGGAGCAACTTTTAGCATTCAGGGAATGACTTTGACGAGTATGTAATGTGTGGAAGTAATAAGTAAAGTACTAAGGAGAAGATTGAGAAGAAGTGTACGATTTGCTCCTGAAGGTAAAATGTGGACTTGAGGTGCATTCTAATTCATTTCTTTTCTGACATTTCCAATCATGAATTGACTTCTTAAGCTTAGGGTGGTGACCAAAATCCCATTAACTACGGCCTGCTCATTGTAGTGCTGCCCAGAAATTGTTTACATTGAGATGTATTCGCTGCCATTTATGAATTCCTCGAACAAAGAGAACCAACCAATGATGATGCGAAAGAAGGGTGAACAACGAGGAATTTAGTTATTACTGAGTAAATTATTATTGAGAGTTTTTCTGAGGTGGTACGCAATTCATGATCTTAAGTGTTTTTGCTAATCACCTGCCATGAGTCGTGAGGGAAATGCCAATTTGTTCGTGAATTAAGAAATATACGCTCATGATTAAAATGACTGGAAATGGGTGAGAGTCTTGGGGTTTTGGAATTTCTTGAAATTTTTATTTAATTCCTTCGGTTTACGAGGAACATAAGAATTGATTTGTGCAGATGTGGGAAGTTAGTTCCGAGGTGAAATTTTGTAGTAGCATCTTCTGTCATAAGAGTCCCAATATTTGCCTGGGGAGCATCGAGGCTTAACAGAGTGTTCTTCGTACACCTTGTGGCTCTTGATGGGCTTGGAGAAAATTAGGTTGTTTGCTGGAGGACGATAATAAGGTTCCCAATTAGCGGAGACCATCATCAATGAAGCCAGTAAGATTAACCCGAGTGGAAGGACTTTCATCGTGAGCCTGTAAATTATAGAATGAAGTCTTGATGTTATATTTATACTATGAATTTAGATGCAATTACAAAATTATTTATTAACTTCTTACGTTACCTATTTATAAAATTACCAAATAAAAAAACAAATTATTCAGACAAAGTCACTTACAGTACTCATTGTGCTGTGCATCGTACTGTGATGTTTTATAGGAACAATTGTACCACAAAAACTTCCCCATGATTTGTTTACTTCGGAAGAGGTTTGCCACAGTTTGTGAAAATAAGATTCTGGAGGATTTCCTTCTTGATGACATGAATCACAGTTAAAGTTCAGAAGCCAATGAATGCAAAATGTCACAATAAGTTATACTTGTTCATGCGTCAGCCAAAATACACACGGATATTGTATGAATTAGAAATTTAAAGTGAAATGCAATAAATCAGTGCACCATCTCGTTATTATTTGTCTTCAGCGTTTAAAGATACTTACCTGCACACAGCGATTACTTTATTATGTCACTTTGCGGATTGTGTGATAAACGTAGCGTTATAATTGTGTAAGAACCACATGGCATCTGCTTGTGCATAGAAATAAATGTAGAGAGCATTTTTCAATGAGAACACATCCAAATTATTCAATGAATGTTATCTTAAGGTATGCTTGTATAGCTAATTTGAATGAGATGTGTCTTGTCCTTCTTTTACCTACAAGGAGAAATCTCCTCATTCTTGGTAAGCATGCGTTGATATTTCAATTCTGTCAAATATTGTTGAGATTTCTGCTGCTTTGGAATCAAAAATAGTTTTTGAAAAATCTTAAAAAAATGGATATCATACCTCAGGATGATCCTGATTTTGTGGCCCAAGGTAAGCCCATAATTAACTGGATTGCGCTGCTGAGTTATAAAGTTTGTTGCTAAATATTGAAAATTAATTTAGAAGGCAGTGGCGAAAGTGTAGTGAACAACAAATATCCATCCCTCGATGAATTCGAAAATGAGAAGGTTCAGGAGGATGAAGATGAACTTTCCCCGGAAGAATATTCGATTTCCAGAGGAGAGTTGAAGTCAGATTCTGCGAAAAGTTACAGCGGGATATTGTACAAGAACACGTAAGTGACAATCAGCATTAAACCCAAAGAAATCCCAACATTTAATGTATCAACGAGTTTGTTTTCAATATTATTTCACTAAGGTTCAACGTAAGTACTCCCATTCTACTTGTGGGAGTCAGTTTCTTCGGTCCCTCAAAAGAATTGGTTCCGGGTGAAACTCAACAACTTTGCATAACGCTTGGAGTGAACGAATCTTATTTGTTCCAGTCGAACAGTAAGAAATGCAAAAAATGTAGGCCAAAAACAGACTTCTTGAAGGTTATGAAGGCTCCTGAGAAAGGGAAGAAGTTTCGTGTTGACTTCCGGGAACCTTTTCCCATCAGACGCAATGTGTGGTATAACATTGAATTCGAAATAAACGTAAGTCTATCAGCCCATGACTGAAAATTGAACGTGAACATAATTTCAAAGGTTTTCAGATACAAATTGTGTGTATAGGATTGCGCAACGGGTCAAATGGAGAGGAATAAAATTCAGACTAACTTTGTTGTAAAGAAATCTTCTGGAAACAAGATTGCCCGATTTAACTGGCTTCTGGGAAGTTGTCAAATGCCTGATATTCACTTTATATTTCTTGAGTAGTTTCAATTTATAAGTAGGTTTGAATACGTGATTAGAGATAGATTATAAATTAGCAAAGTGGACTGCATTTACGTGGCAATCCGGCATTGGTTATCAAATATGGTTGCGTACATTTTGCATGACAATGACGAGTAAAATAGGTACGTACTTGAACTATAGTTAAATAAATAAAGTTTTGAAAAACATAACTTGTTGCCTGTTAGGCAGTGAAATCCATGAAATGATGGGGTTAATTTATAACGTGCACACAGGATGATCATTAAAAACGCAGAGCATTACGAAATTGACGAGGCGTGGATTATAAAGCAATTTAATAAAATCTTATCCAGCCCTGAAAAACCTCCCAAATACGAATTAAAGTGGAGTCATCATGATGATCGTTCCCAAGTGAAACTAATGAATAATAGCAACCCTCGTTCCTCATCCTTCTCCCATTATAAACCATTAGACGCTTTCAGTTTCAAGTCTCAACGATTCCGAGACGATACACAAGTGAAATAATACATTGTCGCAAGTGTAGTATGTTCCCTACATGAGATTCGAAACATGTTATTTTTTGTTTGAAATTCACGTGAACTAAACTCCCGAGGGTGTATCCCGGCATAAAGGAAATCTAATAGAAAAGTACACTTTGTGGGATTTAAATCCATTACAAATGCTTTACGACTTTTTAAGGATGTTTGTTACTACAGCAGACTACACGCTGGAAAAGCTTAGGGATAAACCTTTACGTACCCCCTTAGAGAAGAACCATTAAAATCTATTATTTTATGCGCTATCAAAAGTAAGAAATTATATAGAATAGGATATTTTGAAGGCGGAAACGACTCGCTCTGAGATTTAAACATTGTGCAACGGTCATAAGCTGACTGAGCAATCAACTTTCGTTAAAGATTCACTGATGCATTCTATACAGTATACATCACAAAAGTATTCAAGATTCTCTCATAATGATCGTCTCAAAATTGTTCAATGTCTTCTTCTTTCTCATATTCATTTTTCTCATTAAATTATGCTATTAATGTAATTCATCTCGGAACGAGGGATAATTAATAGCCAGGGAATGAGCAGGAAGAACAAACTACATCTTTTTACGTGAAATATTTTCAACACATCCACAATCCACACCAATCTTGTGTGCAGTGAATTTTAGTTTGAGGATTAAAATGTGTGTGCATTATTTAGTAATAAAAGATGAACACGCCAGAAACGAAGACTGGAGGAATATTTTAAACTTGTAGTGTAGAAGATGAAAGAAATAAAAGTGTTCGGAGCTGGATGGATTGTTGGGTAAGTTGTATTAGGTATGGATGAACATATCTGTAATAACTTTATTGTTTTCAATTTCTCATTTAATTACATTCTTAACAACTATGCTTACAGGTAGTAAAAGGACCCTCATGATGGGCCGTTGTTGTTCTTCTTGGTTAATGTTATTGTTTCTTTCGCTTCTCCTTCAATCAAAGTTCCATCGTTCCATGCAAAGAAGCCTTCAGTTCAGTTGCTACCAAATAATTATGAAGGGTTCATAACAGAGGATAGGCCAGAGAGAGAGCCTCTCAGTTAGATTCTTCCTTACAAGTTGCTTGAGTCAGCTAGTGGATCCCTAGAATTCTTGGGAAGACGTCTTAGGACTCCGAAATGAATTGAATATCAGTATAATATCCTCCCTGATGGTCTAAATGAACTATAATAATAAGTATTTATGTCGGTGTGATGGAGGATGACTTTGATGAGCGCAGAGTCGTGACTATCGAAATCTCATCCTCCAACGATGATTGAGCCGAGTTTTTTCATAATTCCCTTGACTGGCAAGCGATGAAACACCCGAGATATGTTGGATCATCGTAATAACATGAGCATTGGCAGTTGTTGTTCGTGGGAAGGATCTGGGAAAGCAACTAAAGCACACAATCCTGTCTATTCAATTAGCCAGGTTTAAACTATTTTTGTTTGATAATTGAGTGCTTGGCACGAAAAAACGGGTCTCTCATTCCATGGCGACATTTTGGGCACTGAATCTGTCGAAAAAG